>NQII01005468.1:49558-112100 GCA_002778355.1 Clitarchus hookeri | reverse complement strand
CTGCCCAGCGACAGGCCTGCCAACACACCACCACACTCCGTCAGCCACCCTCCCGCCACAACCCTGCCACTGTCACACGCTCGAATGGAACCTACAAGCAAGTTTTCTTATTTATGTACAGTTCACACAGCCATTCGCAAGCACGTTGCTAGCCATATTCCTCTGATATTAAAGAAAGGTTCATTTTCGACCGGTTTCCTAAATTATTTGTGGGTTAACCTTAAAACAACAGAATGCTCCTCCACTTCTCGGTCAAACTTAAAAAAACACAGTATTGAGTCACAACAGCGTATCGACAACGCTACCAGTGCCATGCATTTACATCTACAAGACAATACTCTTAAATACACAGGAGCAAAAATAAGCGTCAGGCGAATTCTGACATACACTGGTACAATACTCGCAATAAGACACATTTGCATCTTAATTATGTTCATAATACCTTCAGTTTAAAAACTATAAACAACATTGGAATTAGGTTGAATAATAAACTTCCCTATAGTATAATCGTTTTTATGCTTCTAAACTGTTAGAAAATAATTTATTCAATTTCGTTTTCTTTCAGCCGTCATACTGTTTCATTTACCTCTATTGGGTCCGCGGGGACTGAGCGGTTGGCCTGCTCGCCTCCCACCAAGGCGAACCGGGTTCAAACACCGGCCGGGTCGCTCCCAGATTTTCGCAAGTGGGAATCTTGCCGGACGATGTCGCTGGTCAGAGGGTTTTCTCGGGGATCTTTCGTTACCCCACCCTTGCATTCTAGCGCTGCTCCATTCTCACCTCATTTCACCCTCATAGACTCTCAAGAACTCGCTGTTAAGAACCGCTCAAATCTCTTAACTCAACAATGCACCTCTATACTAAAATATGAAATGTATTACAACAATAAATAGGGTATTCTGTTTTAAAATAATCCTGTATAGCATTATATTATAATCTCAAATGCTTAAAGCAAAATTTTTGCACATTTTTTGTATCATGCTATAAGTATTGTTTAAGATTTGTGGAAGTATGCTTTGTGGTTTCATGTTTTACAGACTTTAAAATAAAAACAGGTTGTTAGGTGATGGTGTTAAAATAGATTTTATAATTATAAATTATTTTTATCTTAACCGTATATACATAATTGTCATTTATTAGTTTGAATCATTTGTGTATATATACATATAGGCCTACACACCTACTTCTTACCCTTATTTATAAATTTGCTATATGTGCGTAAATATGTATTTTGTTTCCTTGTTACTTTTCTTTATTATTTTTGTGCAGGTCACGAGTTCAATAGCATGTAATTTTGTTCAGTAAACATTAAAACTGAAACTGAAACAAACCATGTTACCTTGATCAGGACCACGGTAGCAATAAATAGCAAACACCTACAAACTGTTTGCAGTGCGTTAGCAAACAGCACTGCTACTGCGAGCAATAAACCACCGCATTTGCCGAATCTGCTACCAATTCAACTGCAAAAATACTCCTAGTCTTAACACAGAGTAGAAGCATGGTTTACGAATCAGTTAGCCACAGGGAAGCTCTTTGGATGCTGACCCTCTTACTGGACAGTACCAGTCAAGTATAACCTCCCTGAGCAACACATTCACTATTGTGCACACTGCATCATCTATCGAGTGTTCGGAAAACTCAGGGTCCAAACTCCCGACATGCTTTCTTCGGACTAATTGTAATACAAAAGCCCTTTACACGAATATCCGGAAAAGTATTTTCATATAATTTAATTGTATTCAAAGTTGTGGCGTACAACTACTGTAGAACAAGGCTGTGCGATAATGCGTGTTTGACAAGTTGCATAGGTCGTAGGCCCGACACTAAATTATATCATGCGCAGGTCGCGCGCCTACTTCATATGCAACTTGTCCTACACACATGATTGAACAGCCTTGTTCTGCAGGCGTTGTACGCAGCAACGTGGAACACAATCATTTGATATAAACATACGTTTCTGTATATAAGAGTATCGGGCTTTTGTGTCCAAAGAAACTATGTCTAGGGTTTGGGCACCGAATTTCCGAACACTCTGTATATGGCCCACAACTCTCCAGATCTTTCAGCCACGTCTGCCAGAGTCCAGAGGCTGATATGGCGCTGCTGGTTTATATCCTAGGCATGTAACTGGGTAGCGTTTTATCCGTCCAGTCACGTAATCCGTGGGCTTGGACGTGTTGCACGAGAAAGAGTCGGCACAGCACACGTAAAGGATCGGTGCCCAATTAAGTTAGAGTCTTACCTGTTGATGATATGATTTGCAAGTTACTTCGCGTCTGACTTACGGACGCAGAGCGTCGTTCACTGGTTGCAAGAAACAAGCCTGTCACACGTACAGAACACACCAAAATATTACATAACAAACGCGAGCCCAAAGTGGTAAAGAAACGACATAGAATGTGTTTCGTAGGTTTCTGAATTTTTAAAACCAACGTACTTTCAACACAGATTAGTCACAAAAAGAAAACTCATTAATACAGCCATGAATAACATAAGGTCGGATACGTTCCCGAGCACAAATTTTTTTTCACGTCGATCTCAACCCAACAAGCCTGCGTTGGGTTGAGATTTCGTAAATTTTAAACTACATTAAACTAACGGAGAATAGTAGACGTGTGATTTTCGTTCAATTTAAATTAACGTAAATAAAACTTTTGCGTACCCCTCGTGCTCATAAATAGTAACCGCGACCATGTTGTCTATCCAGAGCCACTCGTCGACTTCCCACACGAGGACGCAGATCGTGTAAAAACTGACGAGTTCAGTGATCTGTAGGTTAGACTCCTCGGACCTCTGTGGATTAGAGGTGATTGAATTGCGCTTTTTGTCAGCTAGAACCACGTTTACAGTGAAATTAGAATAATTTCAGATTAAACATGGTACTAATTTCGTTGTTGATTCTTTTTTGTTGGTTCTGGAATTTTCAAAGGCATATCAAGCAATAAACTCTCCGCTTACATAACTAACAAAGATGTACACGTGTGTGGAGGCTAGCTTGCCACTAAAATATGAAATACTGCACCCGACACCCGACTATAAAACATGCAAAACTCATTAAAAGTTGTACTCACACTACAAAAATTGTCAGAAAAGTACTATTTATGTTGCATATGAAAAAAGAATGTACATATTGTCACACTGTAAAACCTTTCTCTAGAATTTTCTTATTTAAATGTTTAAAAATCAATTTACAAGATTATATTTTTAATTATAATTTAACTGTGTTTCCACTTTGGTTTGCTTCAGAGATCACATTCGGCAAGGAAACCTTCGTCAAGTACGGATGTCTCAATACTTTACAACGGCTGTATGTAAAAAAGGTTTGTACTATTGGTAAAACATACTGTTAATATTTTATTTTATATTTATTCATTCTAGCAATAAAAATGACGACTTTCGTAGCTGAAAGGAATGTTCATAAAATCAATGAATTCAAATGTTCTTAAATATTTTTTCTTACAATCGTGCCTGATTAAGTTTTTTCTGCGAAACGTGCTCTCTCTCTCTCACTCTCTCTCTCTATATATATTTATATATAAGCACACATATATACATATATACACACACGTGCATGAATATATATAAAAACACACATATATACATATATACACACACGTGTATGAATTAAATATGATGTTAAAACGCAGTTCAAGTCGTTATTATATGAAGAGCGTTCTAACCTCACATTTAATCCAGGTTTTTGTCACCGTGTTATTAGCAGAAAAGTTGCCCAAAATTGGATCACGGAGATTTCGCACCCTTGCCATATTTTCATATTCTTAAGTTTTATGAATAAAGTGAGAAATTATTTAAGTTTCTCTATTCATGGGCTCTATTAATGGGCGCTGTGACCCTGTTTGCCATTAGGTTGTCAACAATTAGTATTAAAACTATCAATGAGCNTGGGCTCTATTAATGGGCGCTGTGACCCTGTTTGCCATTAGGTTGTCAACAATTAGTATTAAAACTATCAATGAGCCTAATAATCTGATAAATATTATTCCTTTAAAATAGGATGCATTTCATTCGACTGCGAATTAATTTTTATCTTAGTATTTGCCGTAATTAACAGGCAAGTCAGCACTGCAAACACCAGTATAACCTCCCTCCCTTCGCTTCGGTCAGTGTACCCCCCGCCCCTCGAGGAACTTGCGGCTACGCCACTGGTTCTATTCATAAAAAAATTGGGATGTGGTTGTATCGGAGACATGGCTGCGTGTTTCACGTGAATACTTCTGTGTTAATGGGTAGTGTTTTCTTTGGGATATGGGAATGAAATTAAAGTAAAGAAATGGATCTATTTGCCATTTAAGATTTAAGATCATTAGTCGCTGGATGTACTTGCCGGAAATTACCACCCACTCCCGAAATCGCCGCAAGTCACCACGGGTCCCCACCCGCCCCTGCGCGCATGCGCGGAGCCGACTCAAGGTCACGTTCGCATCTTTCACCGTATATCCGATCAAACGAGACCACATTTATTTCACTCATGTTATAGTGTCGGACTGGATCACTTGTGGAACGTCACATCGCCGTTTCCGTCCCACTACCCCACGAGTCGGCCTGATTTTAACACTTTCCACACGGCCGACCGTACACCACAATGGACAATCGTTTATAGTCCATCCACGGTTACTTCCAACTTTTCTGAACCACTGCTTATGTTATACTTCCAGGATATTTTTCCGCCTCATGCAAACAAAGCTTATCCGAGTCTAGAAAATTACTCCTAAGGGACAACGCACCGCATTCGTGCGCACTCACTGTAATAATATTTTGCATAAGAACTATTACTTTTCAGACATTAACAACACACCTATTTTCTCCCTGTTTGTATTCATATTAATTATAAATGAAATATAAATTTTATGGGCAAAATATAAATAGAATATTAATTTAACTATAAATAAGGCACATTTATGTTAACTATAAAAGCTTGTGATATGTAACATACATAGGAAACNAATATTAATTTAACTATAAATAAGGCACATTTATGTTAACTATAAAAGCTTGTGATATGTAACATACATAGGAAACAACCAAACACGTTGTACTTGATGTGATTTTTCAAAAGTTTGATTCAAAAAGTATGTAGAAACCGCGAATAGACTATATACTGTAAATATTATTTAGCTTTTAAAATATGTTAAATGCCTTAAATCAATTGTGATATAAATTCTAGTCTGAAAGAAGCGTAAGGTTGGAAATATATCCCTCAACAAATATTACATGGCTGTATAACACCACTCGATCATAAAATACGTGAATGAGCTTAATAAACTAATAGTAGCAATTTTTCAGGTTTGCATCTGCTATAGGTGGACGTGAATCTGGCCACGCCCTTGCACACAGCGAACCATCATAACCACCCATCGACACACCTGACGATATCTCTGTGGGCAAGTGAAAGCAAAATACATGGCGAAAACTATTCGGAACGGCCAATGAAACGTTTAAACTTTACGCATACACGTATAGAGGAGAGTAGGGTAAAGTGGCCAACAGCAGTCTGGTGGCGAGGATTTTAAGCAGTTAAGAGGGAAACCATTATTTTTCTGAGAGTACCTGAGCTGGTTGTCTTGCCAGTAATTAATTTTAATAATAATCTTCTGGTTTTGAACAGTCATGGTGAGTGATGAATACTTTTAATTTTATGCCAGTATTTACTACGATACCACTAAAAGATTATGTATTAGGATTTAAAATAACGTGTCATAACATTTAGTAGATTATTTAGTTTTTACTCTAGACAAGATTTTGTGTAGTGGCGTCTAAGATGGCAAAGTGGGCAGCCACCTAGTTTAAACTAACGGGTTGAAACACTCGCCACTTGAGAGCGCAATGATTGCATTTAGCAAAATGAGAGGTAATACTATTCGACATGAAAAGTAATGTTAAAAACAGCGCAGTCGCTTAGAGTAAACATCCATAATAATAGGCTTAATGTATTTTCTAAACGCTCGGCAATGGCCGAAGCGTATTTGTATTGGTTTTCATGACTTACTAGTATTTAATTCGGTCCCCACGTGATGGGTGTAGATTATGTATCAAAGGGGAGAAATTGTTAAATGCAAAGAACGCAAGTGACCAGTCAGTGGTCTCGTTACCCGAAATAGCAGAGCAAAGTATCCATTTGGTAACAAAAATGTTAAATTTCAACAAAAATAATAATTTGCAATACTTAAAATATGTATAGTTGTTCGTACAATAACTATATTGCGTGGAAGGCGATTTTACATTTTTGTTTTCTTGCAGCAGACGATTTAAACGTAATTTGACCTTATAGAGTGACCACTCTACGCTGCTCTCCGCTATATGTTTGGCATCTAGGTCGTTGCAAGCGATATTTTCGCTATAGTTTATTCACGGATAATTCACACTTTTCTGAAGCCGTGCTAANTCGTACAATAACTATATTGCGTGGAAGGCGATTTTACATTTTTGTTTTCTTGCAGCAGACGATTTAAACGTAATTTGACCTTATAGAGTGACCACTCTACGCTGCTCTCCGCTATATGTTTGGCATCTAGGTCGTTGCAAGCGATATTTTCGCTATAGTTTATTCACGGATAATTCACACTTTTCTGAAGCCGTGCTAAAGTTATACTTCCAGAATATTCCTCCACCTCGTGCAAACAAGGCTTAACTAAGTCAAGAAAATTACACCAAAGGGACAACGCACCGCATATGTGCACATTCATTGTAATAATGTTTTACATAAGATCTATTTATTACTAGGCATTACTAACACACATATTTTCTCACTGATTTGTATTAATATTAATTGTAAATAAAGTATTAGAACTAATAAATATAATTTTAATTTAACCACAGTAGATATAAAATGTTCCTTCCAGGACAAGGGCCAGGGGCTGTAGTGCAGTGGCGCCATCCGCCATATTGGATGACCTCACAGTCGCCATCTTAAATTCCGTTATATTGTGTCCTTGATCTTTGTCGACCATCTTGTTTCCAGTCACCATTTTGTTTTGGCCCATTATTTTGTTTTCGCCCGCCACCTTGTTTCCGGCTGTTATTTTGTTTTCACCTACCATATTGTTTCCTAATTACTCACCTTCGCATCTGTTGCATGTGCTCCTCCAGCTGCAGGAAGAAGTAATTAAAATTGATAAATAAAATTTAATTGGTTCTTGGAATGTGACTATGGCAAACCTGAGCCCCACGAAGGTAAGGTAGACCAGCACGCCTTCAAGACCAAAAACTTGCCTATTTACAATGAATCTGATCTGGAAGAAGCTGTGGTGGCCAACTTGATCAAGACATGCCAGGAGGAGGAGGAGGAGTACATAAAAAAAGGATCTGGATGGACAGTTAAGAGAATGTAGCTCAGAATAAATAAATTGGATCCTCTGCGCTCACCCAGCTACATTGATTTGCCAGCGCCAATAAAAAACAAAAACGCAGTGATAAACCCGAAAAACGAGGATCACGAGTGCTTTAAGTGGGCCTTAATCACCATATGCATTGAAGGAGCACACACTGAGCAAGCATACAAATGCTACAGAGAACTGAAAAACAATTTCGATTTGAGTGGCATTGAATTTCCCTCACCTTTGCACCAGATAACCAAATTCGAGAAACATAATCCTGGAGTCACCTTAAATGTATTTATACTCAATGATGAAATGAATGTCGTTACAAGAAGAGTCTGTGAAGATGAAAAACCCATATATTTAGATATACTCCTCCTTCTCACCACCGAAGACAATGCACCCTTTACGTATATCAGAACATTTTCTCGCCTGGTGAGAACTCAAATGACAGCCCACAAAGAACAATTCCATATTTGCAAAAGGTGTTTTACATTCTATCAAGACTTTACACGAGTGACAGCAAAGACAGGCGAAGAGATGTTGGCAGAACACAAAAAATATTGCAGTCCTCACGCTCCTGCACTTATTGAAATGACGAGCCACGAAAAGAAGGGAAGAAGGCCAACCATGAAATTTAAAAACCACCATAATGCAGACAAGATGCCAATCGTCATCTATGCCGATTTCGAGGCCATACTCCTGCCTGTTCTAATCTGCCAGGCTGACCCCCCAGTCATCCAGCACGCATTATTATCAAAAGTATGAGCCCTATAGTTTTTACTATTATGTTCAAGTCAACCACGAAATAATACCTGCCGACAAAACAAGTCTGCCAATGGGGCCGAAAATTTACTCTGAGATGCTGCCAAGAAATTTATCGAGGAAATCGTGGACGTTGGAAATAAAGTTAAGGAAATTCATGAAAAAAGTGAACCCATGAAGTCGCTCAGCAACTTGGAACTCTTGAATCATGCAGTGACAGATACCTGCTGCTACTGCGAAGAAAAATTCACAACTGACAACTGGAAGCTACTGGACTACGACCACTTCATCGAAAACTACATCGGGGTCTCCTGCAATAACTGCAACGAACTCTGCCACCGTCCGAAAAGATTACCTGTATTATTCCACAACTTGACGTATGACGGGAACATTATTATAAAACATCTGGACTACGACGAAGAAAACATATTCATCATCCCGCATACAGAGGAGAAATTAATGACTTTCTTGAAATCGCTGGGGGAGAGATTCACCTTACAATTTATAGGCACCTCCCGCTTCATGTCCACCAGCCTCGCCGCCCTGGCGAGGCTGGCGGCTCTGCCAAGAGACCAGCTGAAAAATACAGCAAAGTTCTTCAGCCCAGAAGAACTGGAATTGGTAGAGAGAAAGGGTGTATTCCCCTATGATTTTATAGACAGCCTGCAAAAACTGAAAGAGATACAGCTGCCCCCCCCTCAGCGATAAATTTTATAACAGATATATGGACATGGCCATAAGTGAAGAAGAGTATGCTCATGAACTTAAAGTATTGAAAAATTCGACTGTAAGACAATATAAAATTATCCCAATGTTTATTTAANCTCAGCGATAAATTTTATAACAGATATATGGACATGGCCATAAGTGAAGGAGAGTATGCTCATGAACTTAAAGTATTGAAAAATTCGACTGTAAGACAATATAAAATTATCCCAATGTTTATTTAAAAACATATGTGTTGATGTTATCCGACATTTTTGAAAACTTCAGGAAATTGTGCCTGGAAACCTATGACCTGTATTGTGTCCGCTACTTGAGCACGCTGGGCTTCTAGTTAGATGAAATGTTGAAGAACTTCAAGGTCGAGCTGGAACTGCTAACAGATTACAAGTATTTATTCATTGAAGAAGGAATAAGAGGTGGATTGGTCCAATATGTGAAGCACCTTGCAAAAGCCAATGACAAGTACATTCCATCAACGTACGATGCCAGCAAGCCGCCTGTTTACCTCTAGTACGTAGACGCCAAACATTTGTATGGATGGGTGATGTCTCTGCCCCTCCCCGTACGCGTCTTCCAGTGGGTGAGCACCGACATTAATGTTGCTATGGTGCCAGATGATGGTCTGCTTGGATATGTGCTGGAGGCAGATGTAGAATATCCTCCAAAACTTCATGAATCGTACAAAGACCTGCCATTCTTGCCCGTCTATGAGTGCCCTACAGGTGGCAAGAACCAAAAATTATTGACGACATTGCAAGTAAAGGAAAACTACGTTGTGCATTACATCAACTTGAAGCAAGCAATTGAACATGGACTCAAAGTAACCAAAATGCATCGCATGCTGTAATTCGAGTAAGAGGCATGGCTCAAACCCTACATCTATCTCAACACCGAGAAAAGGAATGTTGCCAGCAATGATTTTGAAAAAGATTTTTTTTAAACTGATGAACAACGCAACATTTGGAAAACGTATTAAGAATATGAGGAAGAGAGAAGTCATGGAATTAGTTTGCATTAAAACAAGACTGAAGGAATTGATTTCCAAGCCCACCTTCAAGTGCAGGGCGATTTACGACGAAAACCTAACTCTGATGAAAATGGAGAAAGAAACGACAGTGTTCGACTTGTCCAAAACACTTATGTGCATGTTCCATCACAATGCCACGAGACATACATATGAAAAAAACACCAATCTCCTGTACACAGACGTCGACTCATTGATTTATGGAATTGAAACGCAGGATTATTATGCACACCTAGCCGCAGACTCCGTGCTCATGGATGAGATGGATGCCAGCGCCTACCCACCCACTCATCCCTGCTACTCCCCCACCAAGAGGAAAGTGGCGGGGAAATTTAAAGATGAGTGTGGTGGCGAACTGATGAGCGAGTTAGTGGGGCTGCGTGAGAAAGTAACCAAAAAGGCAAAAGGAGTCCAGAAGACAAGTCTGAAAAATAAAATCACATTTGAAGATTACAAAAGAGTGTTAAAGCAGCAACAAGTTTTGCGTATAACCATGAATAATATAAGATCTTACCACCATGAAGTTTACACCCAGTGATTAAATAAAGTCGCGCTCACATAGCAGGACGACAAGAGACAGCTATTGGATGTCGGAATAATGACGGTGTCATATGGATATAATGGGTAGACATTAATAAGAAAATATAAAAGTTTCATACAGTATCATTTGGTCATATTGGGTAGAAATTAATTAAGGAGGGAAGAAAGAAGATAAGAAGGGAAGAAAGATTAGTAGTTTTCTATCCAATAGAAGCACATGGTGTTGTATGTTTGTTGATTTGCAAAAATTTGATAATGAGACTACTGACAGCAAACTAGAGGACATGCAAGATGAATTTTATATATTGTCAGGTGTGTTACTTTTTGTCTGATGAAGGTTCAGTTAGCCATTGCAGCTTTACAATTGATTATGAAGCTAGTTGGAAAAGGGGGGGGGGAGGCTGGCATGTTCAAAATAACGTGTCTTGCCCAGGGTGTTGGGTGAATGAGGCCGGGAGGCAAGGGCAGTTACTCACCTCGGAGGTGTCAAATCAGAAGCGATTTCACCTTCCTTGCTTCCACCAGCTATACAAATCTCATTTGCCTTTTTTACCTGGGGGCATGGGTGAAAGTGTTAAATCTGAAGTGATTTCGCTCCTCGCCATATACCTACAGCTAAAAATGATTATTTACTTTTGATGAAAATGATAACCATTTTTACAGCACGTACTCACATATGGGTCCCTGCTGTACTGCTACAGATACCATCACGAGAGAGATTTTGCCACCACCAGCAATTTTGACTATAGATTGTTGCAAATAGTATTTCACTTCGGAAATTTCACTTTTGGGGCTGCGACTTCTGTTTGGGCCTCCGACCAGGGTTTAAAGTCCAATTACTGGGGATTCCAAACCTTATCTTTTACAATGGTTGTGGAGGTGAAATATTTTTTAGTTGTAACATCTTGGCCCATTGTAACCACTAAAGGTGGTATTGTTATTACCCACACTATCTATCTACTTCTTGTCTTCCTCTTTATCTACAATTTTTTCGTTCACTTACTTCTGGCTGTGTTCTTTATTCTTGTTGTTTCTTCTAACGATGTGTTCTTTTGTTTTAGGTTGTATTATTTTTGGTGTTGTAACCTGCCTGTACAGCTCATTCTTGCAGCATCATGGAAATTTAAAATATATATTTTATATCTCTGTAGTACTGTAAGAGTGTATTGTATTGCTCCATCCCCAGCCAGAAACTCGCCAGCATGGTTGCTTTAGCAGACACGCGGGTGGTAAAGTAGGAGGGCGATGCCGAAAATTATACCAATTCCAGACCGAAGGATGGATGAGCAGTTCCATACCGAAGGAGGGATGACCATTTCCAAACCGAAGAGGATGGATGACCAGCATACAAAGTTAGAAATTTCATCAAAAAAAAGTCTTAAATGAAAAAAAAAAAAATGAAAATAAAAACCGAATAAAAATGAAATAAAAATGTATTATATTTTTTAAGTACAACTTTCCACATTTTTACAAAAAAAAATATTTCAAGAAAAGTGACTTAAAATATTGTTGTTACACATTCTTACTCTGGAATAATCATGACAACGAAAACTTACATTCTCTTAAATATAATCCCTCCCCCCCCCATACACATGAAATTACATATTCTTCGTTTAAAACCTTGTCTCAGCATATGTCCCGATAGCCAAGTGGTCTAAGGCGTTTGCATGCAGACCCAATGTTCAGCAGTTCGGTTCACCTCTTCTCTTGATAATATTTTGAGCTCTGCGAAAATTAAATTTAAGAAAGCAGCACCACTAGCAGCAAACTCTAGGAACATCATGGCGGCTGAGTAAGAGCGACACCAGCGCTCCTAGCATGCGAAAGTTGAACGAAGTACAAATGGAAACAAGATAACTGACGACAGTGGCCTACTCTAGCAGCAATAAACAACATTACTGGGATTGGTGGTGCACTATAGTGGACGACGAGAAAACTACAGCATGTGGAGATCATGCGACAGATGCGAAGGTAAGTAATTGGAAAACAAGATGGCGCACTGAAACAAGATGGAGTACGGAAACAAAATGGTGGACTAAAATAAGATGGCCACTGTAATGTCATCCGAAATGGCAGAATCCAAGACGGCGGAGGGAAACAAGATGGTGTACGGTAACAAGATGGCTGACAAATGTCAAGATTAAGGACACAAGATAGCGGAATCCAAGTTGGCGGCTGTGACATCATCCAATATGGCGGACGGCTCCACAGCCCCCAGCCCTTGTCCTAGGAGGAACAATTTCTATCGGCTAACAAAAAAATAGGTACTTTTATGAACACAAAATAAAAGCACTTGTGGACCATATAATATTATAGGAAATAACGATACATGTGATATACAATCGCAAGTGGGAATCGTGCCAGACGATGCCGCTGGTCGATGGGTTTTCTCGGGATATCCCGTTTCCCCCTCCTTTGCAATCTGACGCTGTCCCATTCTCCTCTCATTTAACCTTCATCGGCTCTCAAGATCTCGCTGTTAAGAGCCGTCCAAATCTATCAAATAAACTCAAAGTCATTTGCAAAATTATTTTTAAAATGTTTGATTCAAAAAGTGTGAAGAAACCGAGAATCGACTATACGTAATTTCGCCCAGAGTTGAAAAAAAAACTAAGATCTCCATCCTGTCACGAACCTAGCTACGCACGGATACATTCGCCAATACGTTTCTTCCGCGGACGCCCCAGCCTGCCCGCACGAGTGTTTGGCCTCGGAACCCGTTGATCCACGGGGTAACCCTCGTGCAAACAGCCCCGCTTCTCGGGGGAGCCTAGGAGAAAGGGCTGTCCCACCCCACAGCACCCCTCCAAACCACCAGACTACTTGCTCTGACATTTGCCCACGACCCCGTCGTGTTTGCGAGGCATTCCGGCGCCTAACCCCCCGCACCGCCTCATCTACAAGCTCTCAACGGATCATCATGGAGTAGACAAGGGGAAGTGGGATATATGCCATGACTTCATTAATGAGAACTCAAGTTAATCATTACTGGTATACGCGTAAACTTGTAAAGGCTGTTCACGGTAACGTAAGCACTTTTGTGGACAAACCTTTGGAAAAATAGATCACTGGCCATAACTTTGTGAGGGAGTGAGTGAAGAGATTTGGGCGGCTCTTACTTAACAGCGAGGTCTTGGGAGCCGATCGAGGTGAGTGCCGGAATGAAAGGAAGGGGGAAACGGAAGATCCCTGAGAAAACTCGCCGACCAGCGGCATCATCCGGCATGATTCCCACATGTGAAAATCCGGGGGTGACCGGAACGGGGATTAACCCGGTTCGCCTTGGATGGAGACAAGAGGCGAGCATGCTAACCGCTCAGCCACCGCGGCCCCGGCTTCTAGTTAGGTTGGCAGTTAATTAATACATAAGGTTCTTAAGACTTGACGTTATATTGCGAGTGTAATGTTTAAATTCATGGCCACTCAAGTTAGTTATTATTATTATATACACTCTAAAGTATGCATTTGCATATTTGTTCTATTTTGATGGCGCATGGCATGAGTAAAGTGATTAGGCTCACGGTGAAGTTAATTGTACATATAGTAGAAGGATTAAAAAATGACCAAAAATTGATATTTAAACAGGGCTTTCAAAAGTGCTCAATTTACATTGAAGAGTCTATACATATAACCAAAAAGTACCTACTCAATTTGTACAGTCCATGTGTCCATGGTCGAGAAGAATTTTATGGTTGGCACTGTAAACAACAAAGCATTAGGGAAAGGTGGTGTAACTGGACGCAGCGGGTAAAGGTGGGTTTACAGTAGAAAAATCAAGCATTGATTTATGCGTTAAGACGGGTGCAGGAGACACAAAAGTGTGTTAGATGTATGGTTTCCAATGGAACTTAGCAGGTCGTGTGAGTTGTTGGGGTTTCCTTAAGCGTTGCAAGAAATAACTATATTTTATATCTTAAGTGAAACTTATGACACGACGACCAATCAGAACAGAGGAGTGATGTTATTGGCGGGAAACTGTTATTTACATTAGAGTAATTAGAAAAAAAATATTAAAAAGGCGCGTGTGTGCACATGTTTAAAATTACATTACAATTATATTTTTTCACAAAAATATGCTTCTCTAATAGAACATGTATGGTTTAAAATATGATCTGCTTAAATATTTGTGATATACGATGTTAGGTTAGGAACGAAACTAAACATTACGCCTGTTTCCTTTTGCCAAAATTAAGAATAAAAAATTTCTATTGGTAACTGCAAATACAGAGGACCTGTTTCCGTTCGCCAGATCGTCGCTCACTGCATAATTCTTAATGCATAGATGAATAATTGTAAACCCATCTTAACGGCACGCACGTCAACATCTGGCTAAAGAAGAGCACGTGCAGGAGGGTGAACTAGCGCTGTTCAGCGGTGACGAGCGCAACTTCGTTCTTGTCCAGTGGTTATGCCGTAAGACTCAAGTTGTGTCGGATTATCGTGTTTTATTTTATATTATTAGATATATTTCATATGAGTTAATGCGTTAATTACATTTGAGGTAAGGAAAAAAAAAACGGTTTACTTTTGTAGAACTTCAGAGGTATGTTAATAGTTAGTGATGCTTTTGCTGTAACTTAACGCTGTACGCTATCAAACTTCGTGATCGTTTCAACTCTGGCTGTCAATAAACTCTCGTAGCGTCGTTTGGGGTATTCGTACTCTGGCATGCATACTAATACGCAATCTGCGTCCCATTATCCCGTTTGTAATTCAGTAACGTTTATCTTGTAAATGTATCATATCAATATTTTAATAAATTGTCAAAATAACATAAACAAATTTTATATACCCATAATAATTATTGAATAATTATTAAGTATTTAATCTCATTACGGTCATGTAAAAATCGCTGTTTCAGTCAAATTTGAAGTTCATTTACACTTAAAACTGTAATGCTCTTAGAAAAAGTTAACAGTTTTTGACTATAAAATATTGGTATATCTTAAGTTATTTAATCATTTTAATTATTTTGAAACAGATGTCACGAAACCCAAAAACGCATTACTACAAAAGCTACTGGGACAGAGGAATGACTAACAGCAACACTTAGCTGCATTAGAAATGGGGAGAAGATGGTCGCAGGTATGGTATTCACGAAGTAACTTTAAGGAAAATACTGAAATTAGGTTTAGTTGGTCCATGCATGGAAAGGAAAGCAGTTTTTAACAAAATTCTAGGAGGGGAAATTAGTTCCCAACTACTCGTGATTTCCTACCTGAGTCCTTAGATGCAGCTCCAACAATTATGGAAACAGAATCCAATGGCGATGGTGAAACTTCATTTGCGACAGTTTCCCTGGAAAATTTACCTTCTGATGCAGGTAAAGAGGCAATTGTTACAAATAAACCATCGCATGTTCCTGTCACAGAAATTACCCCAGTTGAAAAACCATCAACATCAAGGATGACAGGGACCAGCAAGACGCCGAGAAATAAACATCGTTCAGAAATCTAACAGCTATCACGCCAATATAAACTCACTTAGAAAAACTGGAAAGAAAAAAAGCAAAATAAATCGGAAGCGCAAGTTAATTATGTTGTAAAGGAAAAAAAAAAACAAAAAAATAACTGAAAAAGAAGAAGGCAAAAAAATTTTTTTCAACGATAGGCCTTGGCCTATTTCTTCGGGCGAAGACGAAGGAAACACAACAGATCTTTGTCGAGATGATGGCATGGACGATATGAATATGCTCACTTCGTATTTACAAGTAAAGAATGGCACTTATGATAATTGTATGTTTTGCGGAGAGTTTGATAAAAACAGAGAAGTGTGGTACCGTTGTGATAGGTGATCGGGACGGGTACATCCAAACTGTAGTGCTGCAGAAAGTCACCATAATTTTGTGATTTTTTTCAAGGAAATAGATAATTATTTTGATAACTTTGAAATGAAATTACTTCCATGTTATGTAGTTTTTACACATTTGTATTTTTATTTGTTCTTTTGATAAAAATTGTGATTTTTTTCATTTATTTACATTTGTGGTATGTTATTTTGTGTGATTTAAATAATAAACTATATAGACTCTAAAAGAAATACAATTTCATCCAAATATGTGTGGTNATGTTATTTTGTGTGATTTAAATAATAAACTATATAGACTCTAAAAGAAATACAATTTCATCCAAATATGTGTGGTTACATTATCTCATGCTTCTTTTACAGACTATGAAAAATTAAAAACGGCTTATAAAATGTAGACATGTATTGTTTGTNCACATTATCTCATGCTTCTTTTACAGACTATGAAAAATTAAAAACGGCTTATAAAATGTAGACATGTATTGTTTGTTTTAAATCCCGAGTAGTATATAAAAAGTTAATTTTGTGATTTTTGTAAATTTTCATCTAAAAAAAATATTACTTTTCAGGGAAAGTTTGGCAAAAGATCTGAGTACCAGAAATGGCATAAAGGGGTAATGGCAGGCAACCTAAACTCAGTGCGCATTAATTACGCCTCAAATCGGATAATCGTACGCAATTCATATTTTAATAATTTAAGAAATAAAACATACTACTTTTTTATGCAATGTGCCGAAATACTGATATATCAACACTGACTAAATGTCGCATAGCTACTGTACAACCGAATTTCATCGTTATTTTCAACTTACTTACAGAAATATTATGTGTAAAATTTAAGTGCTTGTAGTTACCCCACCTTCCCATAGAGACCGGTGTTATGGACGTCTTCTTCGTGAGAAACCTGATTTGTTGTTATATTTTCTGTTTCTCTCATTTTTGATTGGTTAATATTGACATGAACAAACAATGCAGTATGGTGTTTACTGGTTGCGAATAGAACGCTCAAGTACAGCACGCACAAAAAACTAAACAATTGAAACACTTGTGATCGTAAATGAATTCGGGACTCAACGGGTTAATAATTCAAATGTGAAACACCAGCTGCACACGCCAGTAAAATGGTATCACTAACCAGCAACATGTTTGAGCGCAGTTCGCCAATCAGTGCATGGTAATCTACTCACCAGCGGGTAGCTCAACCAATAGGGAACCTTTCACATCATGCAGTAGCCAATCAGACACAAGGCTCGTTTCCAGAGCCTCGCATAGCCATTAGAGAATGGATACGTTCTCATCAAAGGAACCACCACGCCATTTCGTCTTTGTGTACTTATCTACACTATGATAAAATTCTTGACAGCTGTTTCGCGGTTAAATGAGTACTTTTTAAATCGTCATGAAAAGAGTCCGTGCCCATATTTTGAGCGAATGGAATATTTTATATAATCATCTCCAAAATGCAGCAAAATTGGTGTATTTGGAAATGATAAATATTTTATTGCTGCGAGTTTTCTGGAGTACGCTATTCCGCTTAAAAGTCGTTTGACCGAAATTTTATCGTTTAAATCACAGACAGGTGTTATTAAAAACCTTCTACGGAAGGTTTTTTAGAAGCAAAAAAAGGGTGCTTTTCTATTTAACGAGGAAAAATTAATAGTATTAATATGAACAAAGTTATTGGCACATGTTTTAACTAACACGCCAACCGTTACGCTTTCGGTAAAGTTGGCGGCGAGGTACTAAAAATAATGCCAATTCTTATAGTCGTATTAAAAGTGTAACATTTTGATTTTTGGATAGTTAACACATTTTAGTCAATTCCTTTCTGTTTTATGCACGAACATTAAGAATTAACATTAAAAAAAATTTTTACTTTCCAAACTATTTTACAATACTTAATCGACACATGAACATAGTGATCAGGCCCTTAACATTGCTTAGTTTACACATGGCGGAGGGTCACAAACGGGCAGAAAAAAAAAGATCGTAAGCAGGGCTTTAAAAAATGNATTGCTTAGTTTACACATGGCGGAGGGTCACAAACGGGCAGAAAAAAAAAGATCGTAAGCAGGGCTTTAAAAAATGATCAATTAAACATGAACACCTTTTATGTGCTATTTATAGTAAACTGAACACTTTTGAAAGCACTGTTTAATATATACTTGTATTTATGTTGTGTATTATTAAACCAAATGTAAAATTGATAATGCAATAGTCCTGATACCTTTATTTATGCGTTTGTCAAGTAAAACTATGGCATTATTAGGAAAATAGATGGTTTACAAATGTGATTATTATTATTAGGCTTGTATGCTTTAAAAACAGAAAGGAAAGTAAATAATTTTAGTTTTCACAAATGTTTACCAGACATTTAAAATTGAACTATAAGACATGGAGCTACTTCTTCTCCAACGTTACCAACACTCTAAGAAATTATTAACAAATTTACCATACCAGTGTATATGCTTAGTGAGANATTGCTTAGTTTACACATGGCGGAGGGTCACAAACGGGCAGAAAAAAAAAGATCGTAAGCAGGGCTTTAAAAAATGCTCAATTAAACGTGAACATCCTTTATGTGCTATTTATAGTAAACTGAACACTTTTGAAAGCACTGTTTAATATATACTTGTATTTATGTTGTGTATTATTAAACCAAATGTAAAATTGATAATGCAATAGTCCTGATACCTTTATTTATGCGTTTGTCAAGTAAAACTATGGCATTATTAGGAAAATAGATGCTTTACAAATGTGATTATTATTATTAGGCTTGTATGCTTTAAAAACAGAAAGGAAAGTAAATAATTTTAGTGTTCACAAATGTTTACCAGACATTTAAAATTGAACTAGAAGACATGGAGCTTCTTCTTCTCCAACGTTACCAACACTCTAAGAAATTATTAACAAATTTACCATACCAGTGTATATGCTTAGTGAGAAAGCGGGAGTAGTAATTTTTTCCCCTAACATTCATAGTAGCGTTTCTACATTCTCTCACGAAACAGTCAAATGCGAAGGGAAGTTCCCAACTTTGTATAAAAGCGATGTGCAGCTTGATGTGTGCTATTATTTCCATACAGTGTATAGGTAAAAAATTTCCATTACAGTTTTGGAAGTTTACCAGAAATTGTTCTACAGTGAACTTTACTTGGCACATGCAAGTGTGTGCCCGTTAATATATATGCAGATTGCGAAAGTGAATTTTTTCAAAGGTCAACTTTAAAATAGATTAATTTATGTGATTAGTATATATATGACAAGTCTGGCGCAATGCATGTTAAATGGGAGCTGTGTGGCTGTGGCTGGCGGTCTTCGGCTTGAATCCGACGAGCTCGGCAGCCTTCAGTTCGACTCAGGGGATGCACAGAAGCCTTCATCTTGGGTTTGTCGAACGTATCCGAAGGTACTCAGCAATTCCGACCACTTAACAATCAAGCATTTATGTCTTTTTTATGGTAGCCATGTTGGTTTTATAAGTATAGAATATGTCAAATCGAAAATATTTTTTTATCCATTAATTGTTTAATTCATACAAATATCATGTACTAAATGGCACGGATCATCAAGCTATAAAAATTCCTCAATTACATTCGTCAATGTTATTTCACAGTTTCATTCCTCAATTTATGGTACACTGGCTACAGTTTCCATCATTTCGTGCTAGAGTTCTCTGGTTACTCGTGTTTTCAGCATTGTCTGCTAGAGTGTGCTGATGGGGAAAATATTTATTGATGATGTCACATTGCTCGCATGTAAGTGGCTTGGTAACATGACAATCGAGTTGAGCAGGCATATAAGACGGGCAGATTCGCTTACTAACATGCATGCTGGAGAGCTCACGAAACTGCGAAGGAGCTCACACTGGCGTAGCAGGATTTGATGGCTCACAAGATTTAAAAAAATTGCATCACTTCTGTTTTTGTCTGATGTGACACGTGGCAGATAGTTTTATTTCTCCTGACCTTCATAGCAATCAGTTAGGTAAGCCATTCTTTTAATCTACGAGTCTTCCATCAAATTTTGTAGAGTATTATTGAACA
The DNA here is from genome assembly GCA_002778355.1 of Clitarchus hookeri. Lineage (NCBI taxonomy): Eukaryota > Metazoa > Arthropoda > Insecta > Phasmatodea > Phasmatidae > Clitarchus > Clitarchus hookeri. The sequence goes on along the minus strand of NQII01005468.1, from coordinate 91,857 downwards.
TGCTCGTAACTATGCAAGTATTTCATAACAAATGGTGCAGAAACCTTATGGCATTACATTTATTGGCAATATTAATTCAGTTTTTTTTATTTTGTCTTGCAGAGATCAAGATGAAGCGTGCATTAATGGTGTGCCTGCGACCGGCGTCCCAACTTCGTCTTCGGCTGTACCATCGCTGGTTCCAGCTGAGCTGCTTACGTCGTCGTTGGTGCCATTCGTTGTACCCTAGGCAGCATCTTTAACTACATCGGTGCCATCTACTGGATTATTACATAAATACCCATGTCGCTTCTGCAATAAAACCTTCGTGTTCAACCATTATGCTGAAAGACACGAGAAGTATGGCTGCTCTAAGACTGCAGATCGAGTGGTACACAAGTTCGCAGATTGTGAAGTGTCATTTTCTAGATGCAATAGCTTGCAGAGACATGCGAAAACCTGTAAACCTGTAGGACCTTCGCCTGACCAAATTCACTGTACAGTCTCCTTCGCCGAAGCGTACGATCATACTTCTCCCACAACCAAAGATTCAAAATGATCAGCCACCACCATGTCAGTGACCATCATGCACAATAACCGTTGTAGTGTCTGGGAATGTCAATGTTAATGGTTTTGTGGAGGCTGAAATGTCTTTCCGATGTAATCTCAATATACGTATCTCTCAAAACAAGGATGCTTCGTCACAAGATATTTGTATTTTTTTGGCTCGCATAAAAAAATCATTGGCCAGCTCATTTAAGAAGTACCAGATCAAGGACCAATTAAATTCCACATTTGGCTAGAGTGCGAATATACGAAACCGAATACTTTCTATGGAAGTATGGACGTAAGAATTCAAGACTGCATATGTACCAGTGTGAGAGACTGATTAAATCGAAAAGTTTGTAAAATTGTGTATAGAAAAAATATGCGAAGAGGAAGAAATGTACAAAGAGCGTGGTTCGGGGTAGACACTGTCTAAAGCTAGTCACCTGTAGGTCCAAATTAACAAGCTGGAACCACTATACGCCTTGTCTTAGATCGAGCTGCCTGCAGTGATCAAGAACAGGAAAACTGTGACAAACCCGCAAAAAACCAGCGACCACATGTGTTTTAAATGGGCGATCTTAGCGCGGTACATTTGAGGTACAGATCCGCAGCACATAGACCGTCGGTATGAAGCCCTCGAACTAAAATTTGACTATTCTCTACTGGAATTCCCGACACCACTGCGACAAATCAAAAATTTTCCAAAGGACAACTCTGCTGTTTCGGTCAATGTTTACTCACTCAGTACTGAGGAGAATATTGTGACTCTACATGTCTTGGAAGAAGAGAAGTCCGAACATTTTGACCTGCTGTTGACAACTGAAGATGGGAATTCCAGCACTCTAGCATGAACTGATGGAAACCATTGCTAGTGTACCATAAATTGAGGAATGTAATAATGAAATAACATTGGCGAATGAAATTGAGTAATTATTATAGCTTGTTTTTCTGTACCATCAAGTACATGATATTGGTATGGATTTCAAAAAATAATGGATAAAAAAGATTTTTGATTTGACATATCCTATACCTTAAAACCAATATGGATACCAGAAGAAATATAGATAAGCTTGAAAGTTTAGTGGTCGTAACTGCTGAGCACCTTAAAATACATTCAACAAACCCAAGATGAAGTCTTTCGAGCATCCTCTGAGTCGAGCTGAAGGCTGCCGAGCTCGACGGAATCAAGCCGAAGATCGCCAGCCACAGCCACAGGCAAACAGCTCCCATTTATTATACACTGCTCAGACTCATCAAATATATACTACTTACCTGAGCAACCCATAGAAGAGTGTAATGTGAACAGTACACATCTTTGGTGGATGAACCCATAACCAAACTGTACGGCAGTGGTCGATGTCAGTACTCCTTAGCACCAGATTTCATAGGCTTTCAGATTAAAGGGACGGTTATATAGCTGTAATATCAATAAACATCGATAGGGATACCTGTTTTATGCGAAGATATTCCGTGATTAGCCGTACACCAAAACCCTTTAGCTCAGGTAAACTTTCTTGTTTCGATAACTTTAAATCTTACACATCTTAGATGTAAGCCCGCGCATTACGGATGTTAAACATTGTAGTAAATTGATTGTGATTGGCTAAGTCAGGTAAGAAAATATCTTCTTTCAATATATAATATATATACGTATATAAACAGGCTGATTCAGAAGTGATAACCAAAAATGTAGGGATGAGACTCACGAATGAAGAGAAATGAAAATGGGCCCAGTAAATATGGTTCCAGATACAAATTGTTTACGAAAAAACTGACAGTTGTGTTCTAGTTGGGTCCCACTTAATACTACGTACACGAATGCCAACAAAAACAGTGACACTTTGATTTAATGTATCATTCACAATAGAGTACAAGTCATAATTGTGGCATCAGAACCACAGAAATGTGATTAAACCTACACAAAAGCAACGGTTTCGGTTGAACAACAGTGACGTCTGTGGATACACACATGGTACAGCACAGTATGAACATGTTTAAGGTAGTGACGCATTCTGTGTCCCTATATTTTATTCGTCAGAACACACGCTCTGGCGAAGCTCGCAGGTGGACGACTGCAATAAGGATTAAGGAGTTTGTGGACGTGCAGGGAGTGACGCCAGGAGCCTCGCAGCTGCAAAGGCGTGCTACCAAAGGTTTCTGCACGTGCAACTGTTCCTGCACATGCAGACGACATCCGGAGACAACGGTAGGCACCAAGGCGCGGACACAGCTGCATTTTGCAGCTGCCCAAGGGACACCGAGATCCCACCACCAGCTGCGTCTNGGACACAGCTGCATTTTGCAGCTGCCCAAGGGACACCGAGATCCCACCACCAGCTGCGTCTGTCCCGGGCTTGCACTGCAATAAACCATGTGAGCTTTTAGCGGGCGTGCAGGATATAGCGGCACTCAAGAGTTCCCGCACGTGCAGAATGGAACAATAAACTTCCAGGCCAGAATCAAGGGGCGACACCAGGCTGGCTGCGGACCACAGGAGTAACGGCCACGTGTTTTACGACTCAGGGGGAACGCGACAAACACCCCGGACACGTGCAGAGATGGTGGAAGTTGAATATGGTGATGGAGCCTACAAAACCACGAGAAGGAGGGAGGANCACCAGCCGAGGGAAGACAGCGCCGCAGTGTCAGATAAGTAGTTCTACACCAGGTGTGAAGAATCCTGCCCCCCCGGATGCCAATCGTGGCATCAAACCATACGTAGCCTACATAGAAAAAGGGGAGGGGAGTTTGTCTCGTGAGTTCATGTACCAGTTAACCTGTTCAAGCAACAATAAAACTCGATTATGTGAACTCGCAAATAAAGTGTAATTTATTAGTAAATTNCCTGTTCAAGCAACAATAAAACTCGATTATGTGAACTCGCAAATAAAGTGTAATTTATTAGTAAATTGGACCTAGAGACAGCAGTGTCGACGTATTCCTACGCCCTATCACTGAGGGCTAGCATCAAGTGCTGGCGCCTCACGCCGCAGAGCAGATTCAATACCTACTTCCAAACTTCAGCATTTGGCAGGTATCAGTAGGTGTTTAAAATTCTGACCATGCACTTGAATGCATCTGTATAGTCGTCTCCGCAAAGGCCCGCGAATGCGGTAAAGCAATCTGGAGTCAATCTTCATTTGCTGGAAAGCCTGTACAATTCCATGCTGCAATTCTTCATATGTGGAAATGACTGCTGTATTATAAACTTACCTTTTGGCATCACCACATACACAATAATCCAACGGATTTTGGTCCGATGATCTTGGAGGCCATGGTACAGGTCTTCCTCTACCTATCCACCGGTTACCATAGCATCTGTTGAGATATCGGCTTACACGTAGAAGGAAATGTGCAGGTGCACCCACCATCGTGCATGAAATACATATACTGGCTTTGCTGCAATGGCACATCGTCGAGCAGCATTTGAAGATCGTCCCGCAGAAAGTGTAGGTACTGTTCTCTGTTTGGCCTCTGTGGTAGAAAATTTGGCAAAATTAGACAGTCGCCGAGTAGTTATACCCAGACATTGAACGAGAAAGTTTGTTGACGTCATGCCTGTTTCACTTCATTAGGATTGACTGCAGCCCACATATGACAGTTGTGGAAATTAAAAATGCTATCACTGGTAAACCCAGCTTCGTCTGTAAACAACACATTGTTTAAAAACTGGGGTATAGGGTTCTCTGGTGTTGTATTTGCTGGCCTTAAGTCAATCTGGGAAGGAAGTATGTGTTCTTGAGACCTTGGACACATTGGATTTGATATGGGTACAGTAACTGGCGATATAAGATTCGCCATAGACGGCGTGTTTTTATTTCCTCCTGCATCTAAACATTCTAACACATTCTTCTACAGCAGGATCTATGGAGCTCTGTCTATCTGGTCGTTGGTGGTGTGCGAAGGATCCCTTTTCTCTAAGGTGTTGATGAATTCTGATGAATGTTTGCCTGTCGGGATGCCTTCTGTGAGGAAACGCTTCTGCATACAGCAGCACAGCTTCTAGTGCATTGCTGTTGCCTTTGCCATACATTAAGTGAATATCTGCATACTCTAAGTTGCTGTAATCGTGGTCCTTGATTACAACACCTTCGCACAAGTTAATATAAACTTCTGAACGTGCTCTTGCGCTAACCTTTCATGCATAATGTACACAGCCACCATGTTCACGACACACTACTTGTTTGTTGTTTCGTAACAAGGTTCACACGGTGCGAAAGGGACCGGATAGCGGATGTGGGAGAAGGTGGTATTGTACGGTTAATTTCCAAACCCGTGTTTACTGGGTCTCTTTTATTTTCTTTTCTTCATTTGTACATCGTGTACGAGCTGTTTCACATCCTTAAAAGTAGTCTCCAAGGTTGTTGGTGGCTCGTTGTCAGCGATGAGGCAGGTGGGAAATACTATTGGCTTCATGAGATCCATCAATGTGCGCTAACTCTCGTCGAAATGCTATGACGATTTCTGCCTCATCGCTGGCAACGAACCGTTGACAACCACGAAGATTACTTTGAAGAAGATGTTAAACAGCTCGTAAATGTAGGATAAGTACCCATTCCATGAGCGTATACAGTTTGTACGAGAATATACAATAAAGAGCCAAAAAAACTGGTACACCTGCCTAATATCGTGCAGTACCCCCCCCCCTCCGAGCACGTAGAAGTGCCGCAATACGACGTGGCATGATCTCGACTAATGTATGCAGGTATGCAGGAGGCAATTCACACCATGAATCCTGCAGGGCAGTCCACAAATCAAATCTGTGCCAATTTGAGAAAGGGTTGAACGTCTGTCACGCTTAATGATTCTCGTCAGTCGTCGTTTGTCCCATTCTTTCACGATCTTATTCCGGCCACAGCGATGTCGAAGATGTGATGTTTTACCGGATTCTCGATATTCACGGTACACTCGTGAAATGGTATGTCCCATCTCTGGTGAGCCGACTATAACACCACGTTCAAACTCACTTAAATCTTGATAACCTGCCATTGTAGCAGCAGTAACCGATCTAGCTGCCGGCCGCATCGCGATACTCTGATTGGTTCCATACCTCTATTATTTGCATGCGCACACCTATACCAGTTTTTGTCTATTCAGTGTATCAATTAAACGGTGATTTCAANGATACTCTGATTGGTTCCATACCTCTATTATTTGCATGCGCACACCTATACCAGTTTTTGTCTATTCAGTGTATCAATTAAACGGTGATTTCAAGCAGCCATGTTTGTCTTTGTTCCTTGCCGTACATTCCTAAATTTACACCCCATGTGGTGTCACTTTTAAAACATTCATGTCATACACTTTCAACTGTACATAGTGTTGGGTCATTTTCGGGGATAAACAATATTTGCCATGACTTCTGAATCAGCCCTCGTGTGTGTGCATGCATGTATGTATGTATGCGATATATATATATATATATATATCACACACACACTCACTCATTTGCGCAAAATGGGTCACACTGAAAGTGCCATCGCAGGGGTACGTAAGTGGATATAGGCACAGGGCACAAAAATATTGTACCACACCATGCATGTATTGCAGAATACACTTAGTCAGTATTGAGCCAACCATAGCATGGAGACAGGTCGCGAAACAGTCGGGCATGGAGGCACACATACGTCGGATATTCTCTTGAAGAAGATCGTGCTACAGATGGCGCATCTGACCCTCCGAATCCACTGTAGTTGCCATTGGCCGAAGTTGTCATCGAATCGGGTCGCAAAATTTATCGATGGGAGAGAGGTCTGTGGACCTTGCTAGCCAAGCAAGCATGTTGACATCACTAAGACAGGCCAGAGATGCCCCACGCTGTGTGAGGCTGTGCATTATCCTGCAGGAAAAAAGGGGTTGTCAAGCTGCACCAGGAAGAGGAGCGCACACGGTCACATAAATTCCTGGATATATAGCTGCACCATCAGGGTTCCTTCAGTCATAGCCAGTGAGGTGCAGGAATAGTAGGAAATTGCATCCACACAATGGCAACTCTTGTTGGGGCGGTGTGCTTCTCTACAAAGAAGTGTGGATCACGGCGCTGGCCAGGAAGTCTGCAGTATCGAATTAGGAGATCGTATTTATCCAGACAGAACAGTGATTCGTCGCTGAACACCACTCGTAGCCAATCCGCATGATATCGTGTCTCCCGTTCCTGGCAGAAGGTCACACGTGCTCGACGATGCTCAGGTCGTAATGGTAGGCGTCGTAAGGGTCGCAGTGACAACAGATCCTGCTCTGTTAGCCACCTGGATGTGGTACTGGTGGACACAGGCGTATCCCCAGCGGCCGTGACATGTCCCTGGATGGTGTGCAGAGACGCCCGTTGAGTGCTTACAGCCTCTCGAACGATGAAAATATCCTCCCTGCCGGTGGTCCGCCAGGGTCGACCCGAGCCTTCTCGACAGAGGTGTATACCCTCCTGTTCCCACTGCGTCCAACACCAGTTCACAGTGTAGGCAGAACGGTTCAAGTGGTGAAAAATGCGGCGGAACGTCCAACCTGACTCTCGGAGATCGACTATGCGGCCTCTTTCAAACACACCCAGTTGGGCAAAGGTTTGTCAAATGCGCCGTCAGGGCATGTAACGTGTTCACTGAACATGGTTCTGTGGCTCACACTACTACTGAGGCGATACTGGGTGTCTTGCAGCTGTAAATGATGGAGGGANCACTGAACATGGTTCTGTGGCTCACACTACTACTGAGGCGATACTGGGTGTCTTGCAGCTGTAAATGATGGAGGGAGATGTATGCCCCCTAGTGCCACATCGGCAGAAGCAAACTGCATCAAACGTAAATGGGACACATTTCGGGCTATGAAGACAATGTGTGGCAACCTTCGTTGTACTCGCGCGATTCGTTCATGGTGATAACTTTTTANCACTGAACATGGTTCTGTGGCTCACACTACTACTGAGGCGATACTGGGTGTCTTGCAGCTGTAAATGATGGAGGGACATGTATGCCCCCTAGTGCCACATCGGCACAAGCAAACTGCATCAAACGTAAATGGGACTCATTTCGGGCTATGAAGACAATGTGTGGCAACCTTCGTTGTACTCGCGCGATTCGTTCATGGTGATAACTTTTTAGTGCAAATGAGGGTTTTTTTTGCACCAGCTTCATTACCGCAAAAAGCGACGGCTGTATCCTTCTTGTACCAGAGGACAGTAAACGAGGCAGTTTGTTAACCACAGCAGTTCTCGGTCTGCAGGGAGACAAGGGGACGTGTGCTCGCTGATAAAACAACTGGCCCGATCAATTAGAGGCTCCCCCGAATCCGATGAGGTTACTGATGGAGGGTTGGGGAGGGGAAAAGTTGACAGCCGAGGTCAGGCCGCTGATTTTTCTGCCCCCCCCCCCTGGTTCACAAACACCCCTCACGGCACTGGAAGCTCGCGGCTCGCGTGTGTCGAGGTCACGGGACAAGAATGCATGAATGCAGCTACTAGAAAAGGCGTGAAATGTTAATACGTTGCTTAATACATGCTTTATTGCACGTAGAAAACATCTTTACCAGAGTAAAATAAATGCGGGATTAAAATGCGCTGTTTAAGCAGCTCAAGTACCTCGTAGCTGAGCACTTTAAGAAGTAAACTAACTCAATTTTACTTATTAGGTTTGTGTTGAAAACTGTCTGCAAACATTAACGATTTTCTAATAACATTAATCAATTTACTGATAGTAACCCCAAAAAATCTGCAATACCAAATTCTATTATTGTTTTAAAAACAGATGGCAAGTAATACACGTATATTTTTTTGTACAACAAACCTTTCACCTTAAACCACCGAGATCGTCAATGAAAGTACTCGTTAGGTGTCGGAGAAATGAAGCTAATCTATCCTAATAATATCATCGCTCGAAGTGCTATTTCCGCACAGCTCAACATATTTAAAAAGGGATTATTTCCGACTATTTATAAAGTATTAATAACCATTTTTTTGTATACGTGTATATCTGCTTCCTCATTTAGCAAAAACTACTGGATAGTTTGCATTCCGCGACTGATGAAATTGTAACTGTAAAGAAGGACCTTGGTACATTTAAATGTTTCAGTGCTTATTATCACGATATACCAACAGGGATATGAGAAATAAAAATCAAACAATGTTTTTCCTTTGAAAACAGATTTGTATGCAAACCTTTTTGTATCACCTTACACTCTTACCTTGCTGTTCCAGTAGACCTATATCGTTGAATTAATACCAATATGTTAATCACGCTGTGTCAATATCAAGCTAAATTTTAGTAGCTTAGTTAAACCATTATATTTTTCAGAAATATCACACGTACTTAGTTTGAAGCAGTATTTCCCATAAATCAGTTTGTTCACATATTTATTCTACTGCTTTCTTGGATAATCAACGTTAATTCATGTAACTGTATAGAATAGTTCAATGTATGTATTTATAATTAAATGCGTGAACATAAACATTAATATTTCAAATACTTGTATTAAATAATTGCAGTTTGAAAATTAATCGATAGGTTGCACTAAAATGTGAATTATTCTTGAAAGTAAAAAATAAAATTACAGTCTCCTGAAAATCATTTCGTAAAATGTTGTACTACAAAGGAACTGAGAAAATAGCGTCTGCAACCAAACAGCAAAATGGTATAGTAAAATCAAAATAAGAAAATAGTGCGCAAAAGTACAAAATGCGTCGGGCTGGTCGGGAGAGTCCATTGCCGCTTCACGAAGGGGCGAGATTGTTCAGTTCAGTAGAGACAGCGGCCGAGAGCGGTTGGGTGAGAGCTGCTCCGCGTGTGCAGATTACCTGCCGAGAAAAAAACGTAAGCCGCGTCGGCGGTATTAAACAGCGTGGTACCAGAGAGCAATGTTTTCATTTTTGGAGTGTATAACGTCAGTAATGTCGCGTGGCTTCCCTTCCTCCAGCGACGAGCTCTCGGTAGGGGAGGGACCTCCCCTACACCGCCTTCCCTACATTCTCTCTCTTAAAGCTGTACGATGATTATTTTTTAATTTGAACTTTACTTAACGCAGAAAAATCTGCCTGTAGTTTATGAACAACCATAGTATCTGTCCACACTCTGTTTGGTGTGATCGACGTAAAAGTGAATAAACATTTATCCGCGTTGTCTACTGTCTGCGCAGAAAAAGTTTGGCATGCTGATATTAAGCCCCTGTAACACTGTCAAATTTTCACCTTCAAATATATTTGACAACAAATTTTGACGACGAAATATGGCCATAAAATGTTTCCTTCAAACAAATTTTATCAAATAATCTTGAATGTGTTTGAAATGGTGTCACACTGTCACATTTTCGCCTTAAAATATATTTGACAACGAAATTTGAAGACGAAATAAGGCCATTAAATGTTTCCTTCAAACAAATTTTATCAAATGATCTTGAATGTTTTTAAAATTGTATCACACTGTCAAGTTTTTTGGCTAGGAGAATATAATCGGAATGTTTATTAAAAATATTTTTTTCAATGTGAGACATTGCTGTTGTGTTTCCATGCAGTCCATTATAGGAAGAAATGTAACAAATATTTGGATTTATTTGCACTTCTTTACTTATTTCAAATTTTATTTGTCAGAGAGTTTTCCCGTACAATGAAATTTAATGTCTCAGAGTTCTTAATATTATGAGCAATATTCACGTAAAATAGCATTTATACTCAGACAGCTTGTACGTAAATTAACTAACTTCATAAACTTATTTAGTTTCCAGCAATGGTTCGTTATTTTAAGGTTTCGTGACATTGAAAACGACCATTTTCGCTTGCTTGATTTTGATTGATTGAGCACATCAAACATCTAAGAAATTTTAGAACCCGTCCAATCTTCAAATGTTTAATGAAAACTGAAACCATTGAATTTTTTCAGGAAAAATGTGGTGGCATTTATGGCGTTTCAGAGACGTCACATTTTTCCAACTTTATTTGACCAAACTTATTGGAAGCAGTTTGACGAAAAAAATTGACAGTGTGACAGGGGCTTAACCCGTCGTATGGCGCGTGGTGACCGCAAGGTGACCAAAATGGCTGCCATCAAAGATTATGCTTTTAGATTAAGGTTTAGGTATAAACCGTGTGAGGGGAAGGCGAACATTATGGTGTACATAGAAGAAACTATACAAAAATAAAAGGGAAAAATCCTTGTTACTGGGAAATCTCAGTATCCTAAAAGCGCTACCAAATTTTAAAGGATCAAAAAATCGCTTGCTGGCAGCTGATGGACAAACCAGAAAGAGTTTGCAGCTATGGGCACGCAGATAAGGCAGCAATTATAGTGATGTATGAATCGATGCCACTGGACATTTCATTCTGGCCAGAGTGATCTGCAAATGTGTGAACCTAGCTTAACTTGAAACTTCTCGTCCTGTACAGATTAAAATTTTTCTGTTGTCTGGAACTTATATATTATGCTCGAATCACAGAATTTTTTTATATTAACAAGATCAAATTTTCAGAGTCTACAGTATCTGTTCACTGCAGCAGTAGAGTTCGCGTGAACGGCGAAACAACTTGTACGTTCTAAAAATTTTTCATTAAACCGCTGACATAATATCAATCCCTATTTTTGGGGAAACTTCCCCCCACCCCCTTCCATTCATTAACTGAAAGGATTGTTATATGTTTCACTTTTCATTTTTCGAAGAATGAGGGCGACTGTTACTAAGAAAAGAGGAATGCACCGAAATAGCAAGACAAGTTTATTATATTTCGTATACAGTATTCCGGTATCGATTTTGATGTCATAGGTAGAGACTATTTCACGCAATAATTCAGTATATAGGCGGTTCACAGTAAAACTAGCACTTTTGAAGCATTTCTTAAAATCTACTTGTATGCACGTTGTGTATTCTTCCACCATATGTAAAATTAACATTGTCATGGGCCTCATCACTTCATTCATGCGTCGGTAAAGTGAAACTGTGAAATTATTAGAAAAGTAAATATTTTACAAATCTTCACATTTTTACACTTCGATGCAATAAAAAAAACAGAAAGCGCAGGAAATAATTTAAGTTATCACAAATGGTTATCTAACACGTTTTGTTCGACGTTAAGAAATGGAATTATTTTCCATCCATCGTTACCAACTTTACTGGGCGCATGTCACTCGGTGCGCCCGTTAAAATATGCAGGTAGGAGCAGTGAATTATTTCAAAGGTCGATTTCGAAAGTGCTCACTTTATCGCGAACAGCCTTTACCAAGTTAAACATCGAAAAAGTTTTGGATGGTTTCTCGGACGCCAATGAACTTCCGTTAATGCGACACACCCTCCAGAATTCTGAGTCAATAGTGCTCGAGTGGCCGAGTCGAGTGGAGTGGAGGGATTTGGACGCCTCTTAACATCGAGGTCTTGAGAGCCACTGAGAGTGAAATGAGGCGAGTATGAAACAGCGCCGGAATGAAAGGGCTGGTAAACGGGAGATCCCCGAGAAAACCAGCTGATCAGCAGCACCGTCCGGCACGATTCCCAAATGTGAAAATCCGGGAGCGATCTCACCAAGAATCGAGACTGGTTGATGTAGGTGGGAGGCGAGTAGTCTACACCACACCACTACACCACCGCGGCCCCGGCCGAGTCGAACAAATGAACCAATGAACAAATGAACTCTGCCTGGGTGTGTGCGGAATGTTAAGACTATTATGGTACCGCTTTATAATGGGAAATTATAGTAATGGGTTTCTAACATTTAAACACAATTATATCTTAATTAACAATGCAACATTTCTCTCGTTGTGGCTCGTGGAAGTGTTTTCACAACTAGTTTCCGAACTTTTTTTTGTAAAAGTACTGACAAGTTATCTATGTAACAAACACTTTAAGGGGCCCGCCTATCTGGCGATTTAACTGCGTTGCAGTGTATTTGAAATACACGTTTCTCTACATTCCTTATTTGCAAAAACAACACGCTTTTCAGACGAGGCCTGGTGAGTGCTTTTAAGACGTCAAGCACTTTAGAAACACCATTTCAGAGCACTCCAAAATAGTTAGACATGGCCTTTATAAAGCACTTTACCTCAGATACATGCGAAAATACCCGGGGGCCCTGTATTGATCCTTGCTACAAACTTCCACCATTAAGATGATAGCGTCACCGTTGAAAGTCCCATAGGTACACGCAGCACGACGAGGATACTGCTCGGCAGTTCAGAGCCTTGCGTGTAGTGGCGATGGCGCACTTGATGCGCCTAACAAAGTATCCCTTATCGCTCCTGCGCCTCTCAACCTCAAACGAGGCAAATAGCTTTAGGTAGGCGTGGGGACGCGGTGGTGTAGTGGTCAGACTACTCACCCCCACCCAGGCGAACCGGGCTCGATTCCCGGTGGTGTCGCTCCCAGATTTTTCGCAGGTGGGAATTGTACCGGACGATCACGCTGGTCGGTGGGCTTTCTCGGAGATCTACCGTTTCCCCTCCCATGAATTTCGGCGCCGCTCCATACTAGCCTCACTTCACCCTCATCGGCTCTCAAAACCTCGATGTTAAGAGCCGCTCAAATCTCTCCTCTCCACTCCCGGTAGGTAGGCCCCTTAATGTTTCGGATATGGAGGCTAGGCTACCTCCAACACCTGTTCAGGCATGTCGCAATAACTGCGTTTGATGAAAGATGTGCAATGAAACAAAACAACACTCCCGAATTTTTCATTTTACAGTATGTCGATAAGTGAAACAAAATATATACGTGTTCAGTAACTTTTATTCTATAAGTCACTATCCTCTGTGGTCTCGTGTTATCATCTCACTCCGCACCTCATCCGCTGTAGTGACAGTGGAAAATTGAGGAAACGTTTTGAGCAAACATATTTTCCGAAATATTGTACCTACATGCTGTCTTTATGGCTTAGTGATGAAATTTTTCGACGCTGTTTAGTAATTTTCAAGTTTTAAAGGTAAGATAGACTAGAGTTGCTTACTATACATATATATGTATTGGAGAGCCAAAAAAACTGGTATAGGCGTGCGTATGCAAATAACAGAGGTGTGGAACCAATCAGAGTAACGCGATGCGGTCGGCAGCGCCTATATAAGACAACAAGCGTCTGGAAAAGTTGCTAGATCGGTTACTGCTGCTACAATGGCAGGTTATCAAGATTTAAATGAGTTTGAACGTGGTGTTATAGTCGGCGCACGAGAGATGGGGCACAGCATCTCCGAGGTAGCGGTAAAATTTGGATTTTCGCGTACGACCGTTTCACGAGTGTACCGTGAATATCAGGAATCCGGAAAAACATCACATCTTCGACATCGCTGCGGCCGGAAAAAGATCGTGAAAGAACGGGACAAACGACGACTGACGAGAATCATTAAACGTGATAGACGTGCAACCCATTCTCAATTTGGCGCAGATTGGATTTGTGGACTGCCCTGCTGGATTCATGGTGTGAATTGCCTCCTCCATACCTTAAGAGATTAGTCGAGTCCATGCCACGTCGTCGTGCGGCACTTCTGCGTGCTCGCGGGGCCGTACATGATATTAGGCAGGTGTACCAGCTTTTTTGCCTCTTCGGTGAATATGTATATATATATATATATATATATATATATATCACTTTATAAACGTAATTTTCTATTGGTACCTGTTCTTACTGAATGCCTCCCTATTGGTAGAAACGGCACCATAATTTCAGTGTTGACCGACTGCCTGCCAATGGAGTTTCGATTTTACCGTGTTTCAACGAAACGTTCATTTCAATAACCACACAACCATGTTTATTTATTTACGAGTGGAGAGGAGAGATTCAGGCAGCTCTTAACATCGAGCTCTTGAGAGCCGATGATGGTGAAGCGAGGTGAGTATAAAGTAGCGCCGTATTGCAAGGACGGGGTAAACGGGAGATCCCCGAGAAAATCCGCTGACCAGTGGCATTGTCCTGCACGATTCCCACAAGCAAAAATCCATCAGTGACCCCGTCGGGAATCGAATCCTGTTCGCCTAGGTGGGAGGTGAGCAGTCTGACCACTACACCACTGCGGCCCCCATTTTATTGACGAAAATTGTTAATATTATGTTGTTCCCTAGGAAATACCTGGCAAAATAGAAAAACACTGTAACTTCAACACTGCGGGCAGGGAAATAGTGATACAATTGTTTTTGAGCTAGACTCGGGTACAGAATATCTAAGAATACAGAGGCGAAATGGTGTTGCGGTTCATTTGATGTGGACGTGCACATTGGCTGATTGGCTGCGCGAGGCTCTGTAAGTGACTCTTTTATGTGGTTGGCTACTGCATGCGGCGTATGTTCCCCATTCGTTTTTTCAACGCCTCCAGAGCGCAGCACTATTTCATTGAAACTGGTGCGCGTATCGGGTGAAACGAAGTGAAAATTAAATTGAGGCCATGTTCCAATTCGTTTTGAGAATAGTTTGTTTTTTAAATTTTTAGTAAGCATTTTGTATGATTTAAGTCGGAAAACCACGGCTTTCAATTATCTTGTAAGCAATGCTACTATTATTTTGTTGTATTGTGATTCAAAAATTAAAAATCCAAAATGATCTAATTTAAGACTAATTATTTCCAAAAGTTGTCAGAGGGCCGGCCGTTTCATATTTAAAACCAACAAATTAAACCATTATGCAATGAAATTGTTCTTAAACAGAAGTCGTGTCATGACAAAATACATATTTCAAGAATATTTACGCAACTTTCTTCGTGAAATAATTATTGTTGTTTGTTTATTCCAATAACCTTGACTGTGTTTTAAAACGTTTGAAACGAGCAAAACTAATACGGCCGTGATTTTGTGTTTTGTATTTTGCCTTTGAATTTGACAAAATGCCAAACGCTAATAACAAAAATACGTACGTCGTCGATTTTGTTGACAAAATGGATCGCGTAACAATTTTGTTAACAAAAAGTGTCAATTGGAACTTGGCCTGAGTGTTCAAGCGAGACGTGAGTGCTGTGGTTGTTGACATAGACACGAAACAGAAATATTTGAACCTATGGTTGAATAACACGAAATATTGAACTACGTCGAGAATTTTAAACGCCCCTTTCTCGAAGCCTTGCAAATTAAGGCCACGTTGTTGTGCGCCTTTCTATTGCCAACTGATAATGAAACTAACATAAATGGATCGAGTAGTTATCTCACTTGCCAGACTACATTGTAGCATTAAACAATTATAATTTCATGCTTCTTTGGCAGACGCAATAGTCGCAGCTTTTTAGAATGAAAATATTGTATTTTAGAGCTTACCGGCGATACCGAATCATTGTGACAATGTCACGTATTATCCCCCTCCCCTCCCACATTTTTATCTTAAATAATGTGACTGTAGAAATGGCTATGTAGATAGGAACATTTCTGGGGGAAAAATTACATAGGTACTGAGTCAATATTATCTCAGTTAAGTGAAAATACTTATTCGTCTACTCACGCTTTTGATGGATATAATACAATGACAAAAATTTCTTTCCACATTTTATTTAAAAAAACAAATCTTAACTAGAAAGTGGGATAATCAATAATTTAGCATTTAAATAATGTAATAAATCACTTTCTTTTCTCCGGTTGGAACTGTAAGCGAAACAATATCTATTGCCTACTTTTGGTACTCATTTTTATCACTATCTTTTTTACTATCTACAGTTCCACAGAGCAAAATTTTTAATTTTTTAAATTACTTTCTATTTTATAAATTTTAGAAATTTCAATAACATTAGGCTTAAATTTCGTTAGTAGCGCCATATGAGCAAAGGTAGCTTACCACCATATTCCTGCCACTATATGACAAACACTTAGCTCAAAATGCGAATACTCTGGCCTGCCGGCTGGCAAGTCGATTACACAGGCGTGGATTGGTGAACAGCATTCCGGCATGTTTCTGCGCAGTAACGCCATTTTGCCGGCGCGTGCGTCTGGAGTTTGTGGTGTAATAGGCTGTTTCACACCTGCGTTCGTAAGTATTCTGTGGTTGTGGTATAGTCCTCAAAACTTTAACTGCGCAGGGATCACAAACGACCAATATTATAGAACCAAAATTCTCACCGGCCCAGCTTAGTGGGAGAACGTATTCACATGTACAGGCGACAACCAATAATGATAGAAAAATTGTCGGGCACAGAGCACATCAGAATCTATCAGTCCATCATATTTCCCGCGATAAATTACTATAGTCTATTCGCGGTATCTGCACACTTTGTTAATCGAACTTTTGAAAAATCGCCCCACGTACAGCTGATTGGATTGGTTGTTTCCTAAATATGCTATATATTACAAGCGTGTTATGGTTTTCTATACATGAAGGTATATCCTATTCTTGGTTGAATTAAACTTTATTTATATTTTACCATTAAATTTTAATATTTCATTTATTATTAATATTAATGAAAACAGAGAGAAAATAGGTATTGGTAATGTCTCGTGCAAAATATAGTTAAACTGAGTGGGCACGAATGTAGTTTGTTGTCTCTTTGTTGTAATTTTCTAGATTAAGTTAAACTTTGTTTTTATGAGAGGGAGGATAAGCTGCGAAAGTAGAACTTCAAAAGAGCTTCAGAAAAGTTGGATATAACAATTAATGAACTGTATTATTAATTATTGACTCTGAATATATCAGGGCATGTTAAATAACTAATAACACAGTCTTGGGAATGAATACATCGCTGTGCTAAACGTATATACGTAAACATACCGACAACGCACATTTAACGCAACGAGCTTCATTTTAACTTCAGTGAGAATCGGCCTTAAGGGGTTAAGAATTTATGTTATAAAAATTAAAAAAAAGAACCCATGTTAGTATTTGTATGTATTTCAATAGACGCATTGACAGACACGCCTTTAGTAAAATTGACCGCAACTTATAGAAGGTAGTTCCATGCCATAGCGCCTAATAGAAAGCGCATAACTTTTATTTCTGTAGGCAAAGACCTGAATTCAATTTCGTTTATTTTGGTTACGTACGCACGAGAATAAGAATTGGAGTATTAGTAACACAAATAAAGACCCTGCTTCCAACTGATTCCTAGTGATCACACTTGCCTGGCAGTGAAACCTCAGTGCCTACCACTGATTCGCAAGTAGGTAAGAGCTCATTAACTAAAGATTCAGTAAAATAATTTTACTGATTGAACTCACTGATTCGGGTTTAGAGTGTAACAATGTCTCAGTTACGGCCTACAAATAACTGACGCACGAATAAAGCCATGTGTTGGTTACTACTCCAATTTGTAATAAGTATTTATAAGTTATTGTAGACTACTTGCCTCGTAATTTTCAAAACATATTTTGGTTTATACATGTACACTCAACCAAAATTGCAATATTTCTGTACAAATTATTTTATATAAATATTTAAAACCTTGGCTCAAATGAGATAAGTGTTACATACGTAAATAACCACATTCACAAAAAAAATGCACAAAATGTGTGTGTGTGTGTGTGTGTGTGAGAGAGAGAGAGAGAGAGAGAGAGAGAGAGAGAGAGAGAGAGAGAATGTGGCGTGTAGGGGGATAGAGATAAAATTGAAATGAAAATGGGTACTGTCACAAGCTGTTTGAGACTTGCTCCCTTTGTGGAAACAAAACTTCGGCACCTGTGTATGTGTTTCATGGCGGAAGGATACAACATGGACAGACAAATATACCCTAAGCAGGACGTTTGAAAATGCGTAGAACCTAACATTACATAAGTGGAACCAGTTGTTTTCGAACATGTGAGTTTCTTTGGCCCGGGGACAGCGGCCAGCGGTGATAGATTTGGCCCGGAACCCCCTCCCCCCTAGCTAGCAGAAATGAGTTAATGGAGATAATGGATCGCGGATAGTGTCTCGGCGCGATTACACAGCGGATTATATCGGGCTGAGAACATTGCCGGGCCATTAGGAGGGTGGGCATGGTATCTGGGTGATGGGAGGGGGATGGGGGCTCCCGTTATGGATTATTGCCTCGCAGCGGCTAATGCGGCTTAGCGGCTGCCGCAGTCTGCTTCAGCGGCAGCTAAGACGTACACGCAGAGCCTGCCCACATTTGGAAAGGCGGGATGAAAGTTTCGTATCCCTAATCCAGTGGCGATGCGATGCCGTTGAATACTTAAGGTGGCCGCCTGGTTGAAGAAATTTCGCACGTCCGAGGACTGAAAGCGTGGGAGCTCTAGGGGCGACTGAGACATGCGCATAAACTCTGTCGTCGCCTCTACGCGCAAGGCACTCAACTGGCGTGCAGCCTTGCCGACGATAACGCAACTCTATGAGACTTTTAGCGGGGACCTTACCATTATATGCTATAATAATAAAAATAAAAGTTTGATGCAAGACCCTATTTCTTTTCTAATGTTTTGTACCGGAATGTTTATACCTAAAAACGACCATGAAAACTACCGTTTGAGACATTTTCAGGACCACAAAAACATGCTTTGCAGAGAAATGGAGGAACAGAACTAATAAGCTAAGCAGAAAAGGAGTAGGGTAAGGTTCAAGAAATTCAATACGCACTACTACGTGGACATAAATTTGTTTTCCTTATTGCCTACTCTCGAGTTTTGCATTTGTCATACATTTGCAGAACATAGAGAGTACACAATGATTTCATTCTATGTAACCCCTTTCCTTCAGTTCATCGATAATTGAAGATATCTCATACATTTGTGAGTGATCTTCACCATTTTTCGTGTCAATCAAATATCTGAGTCTATAAATAAGTTCTTTGGGGTCTTCGTGAAAAACGTAGTGATCATTCTTGTCATTTCTGTTTTCTTCAGGTTAAATGTCGTAGCAGACTTGTTGTAGAGATGTGCGAGTACATTTTTACTATATTTGTACAAATTTGTGTAATTTTTTTTAGAATTTTAGGGTGTAAGGACATTTGGGGTCAAGGTCAACGTCACAGAAATCCAACATGACGGCCGGGTTAATAAATAAAATATTTTCCCCCGATTTTTATTATATTTGTACGAATTTGTGTGATTTTTCAAGAAATTTAGGGTTTAAGGGGTAAGTTCACGGAAATACAACATGGCGGTTAGGTTCATTATTGTAATTATTCCAGATTTTTGCTATATTTCTACGATTTTTTAATTTTTCTTGAATTTAATAGTTAAAAGTTTATCCTAACATCATAGGCACTAGGTCAAGGTCACAGACACAAGGTCAAGGTCACAGGTACAATGTCAAGGTCATATGGATCCAAGATGGCGGCCGTGTGACGTCACAAAATGGTGAACCTTTTGCCCTTATGCCTGAACCCCTATAATCATTCTACTAAGTTATTTACATATTTGGACTTATTTAATAAACAAATTTTACTGTTTCCCTCGTTAATATAGTTCCAATTAATTTCGTTCTGTGCTTTGTAAGTTACGCTTAGAATCATATTAGTCGCCTGCTGACACGCGTTTCGTTCGATTGTTTGCTACCAGCAGCGTCGAAAATTATTTGCTTGATTCGTTTTTGTATCACGTCGTGCAGCTGCGTTTCTGTCCTTGCGTTTGCTTGGATATTTTCAAGCTTATTCATCCACTCATGGCGTGATTTTACAAAAAAAAAAAAAAAAAAAATGGCTTTCAGCTTACATTATATTTACCTCCTCTCCTGTGTGTCTGGGCGTGATTACCTGAATATCTATCAGGAAATTTTTAGATTTTTCGATCGTATTTTGTTTGACTCTTTTGTGTGCTTCACGAGCCTAGCTTCCGGTAAGATTTATTCTACTCAGCTTGGGAAGCACAATGCTTTCAGTTTGGCAACTANTGCTTCACGAGCCTAGCTTCCGGTAAGATTTATTCTACTCAGCTTGGGAAGCACAATGCTTTCAGTTTGGCAACTAAAATTTTTCGCCACTAGGTAAACGCTAGTGTCGCATGTGTACCAAATGTTCTCTATTTTCGCTAAAAAAAAAAATATATTGCAATAATTGTAAATCAAATATAAAGTAACAACGTAACTTAGTAAAATCATTCTCTTTTATTATTCACGTAGCTTACAATATAAATTATACGTAACCTCTTTGGAACACTGCGCACCTAGTGGCGGAAATTTTCCCTATGCCAATCCCTCACATAAGAAGACTCGTCTTGTTTCTAACCTGAGTAGAATTAACCGTACTTCAGGCAATTTATTTTTAGCTCGAGAGAAATAATGGCAAGCAGCCCCTTTGCTCCCGTGGTTGCATTCTTCGGAACGTAAATTTGAAGACATGTCTATGTCTGTCCAGTGTCACTGCTTTCCAGTAATATGGTGTTCAGTGCTTTTTAATTTTTTTGTGGTATAAGTTTTTGTTGGTATTTATTTTCTACTCGGCAAGCTACACCAACAAATATTTCTCCAATTGAATCATCATTTGTTTATCCTCCGAGATGAGTGCGACTACAGTTTTTTCGTTAGTTCTCCGTCACGCACCTTGTGATCGAACTACTATTAATTCAGCAGTTCTTTCACGTGTTACTTGCGACAACTCCCGGACCCAACCCTTTCTGGTTCATGGGTCATTTTCTCCGTTTATCAGCATCATTTTCCTGATGTGCGGATGTGCACTGCACTTTGAAAGTGTTTACTGGGGTAACTGCGCGCACACTTCTCAAACTCCCCAGCCTCCATGAGAGTGTACGCTAATCTGCCTCCGCATCTCTGGCTCTAAACTGCTGTTCACTCGCCACCAGGACAGCTAAGTTTCATCAAGCCTCTGTTTACCTGAAAACAATCTGCCCGAACCAGATAATGTAGACGTTAATATTAAAAAAAAATATTCAAAGAAGTTTAATTGTTCGTGATTTCAGTTGTGTTCTTGGTGATTCGTTACGATTATACGATACTAAAGATGTAAGTTTCCATTTATTTTGAGGTTATCACATTCTTCGTGATGTTAGGGATGCACCCCAAGAGGCCGTTTCTCAATTTTATTAGATGATATTTTAAAGTTTTAAAGTCACGCGGATAATTTTATTTCGTTTTATTATTTGTTGTTTGTCCTGTTTTGCCGGCATTTTTGAGAATATTTATGTTATCAAGCATTGAAATTAATGAAACCAATTCAGATGTATTTAATTGTCTTTGCAACGTTTCTTTCATATTGCAATGGAACGATTATCTTGATTTCTTAGCAATAGTGTTACTCTAGGCCTATATTTAATTGAATATACAAGAAAGTCTATTATAGATTATTTAATTTTTTTTGTACCATGTTCGACTACCCAGCTTAATTATTTGAGTAATATCACTTCTTATATGTTCATATATTTGTTGTTGTTTTCAGGGTCCTTAAGTTTTAAATAAGCTTCGTAATATTCTGTGCCACTTGTTTTGTGTTGTTTGTGGCCTTTGTTTGTATATTGTTTGCGCCAAGTACTCACTGCTTTTCTTTGTTGAATATGAAATAATGTCAGGCCCTCATAACTCAAATAGGGAAAACGAATCGTTGCCAAAGATACCTGAAGTCAAGGTTCTGCGGTCTTACAACATCGGCATTAAAAAAATATTGCGTATTTAAATAAAGTATATACTTCGTCCACATATAATGAATATGCTACAAAAATCATGCTGTTTCTCTCTTAAGATATTGTATCATCGTATGCTTGGTTTGCATGTTTTAATTTCGATGGTAGTAGCACAGTCTTCTTTGTATAAGCGCCCTTCAGGTCTATTTATTCATGTCACGCATATTTTATTAATATAAACTTAAATCTGGCTGTGAAGTAGTGCTTCAGGTTTATAGTTAATATTCGCTTTAAATGTTTTTGTGATATGAAACAACTTTTAATAAGAGACATATCAATAAGAAAACGTAAAAGAAAACGTAGGCCACTTTCTATAAACGAATCTATGAGAAATAAAGTGAACAAAGTATGTTCAACAATATTTAGAGAAAACAACAAAAAACAACCTGTGTATTACATTATTGGTATTGCATATTATTTTGTTGAGCTAAGCGAAAAAAAAATAGAATAACATACGTCAGGTATGTATGAAACATCCAAAATAATAATATGTATTTGTACAGAATGTAATACAATGTTCACTATTAGTTCTTATCAATTCTAAACGGAAGCAATGGAAAAGAATATGTCCTTCAAAGTTGCGCATCATCTTAGAATTTAACGGACGTGTGTCTTACACGACATAAAAATGGAAATATACGTCTTCAGGAGTTGTTTTCAATCTTCATCATCGCGAGCGCCATTATTTGTGGGACACTGAAAGAGAGTTGCATGGAAGGTTTGCTTTTCATCATTACCAGGAGAAATGCAGGCTCTCAGTTTCTTCATATCTTTCATCTTGATGTTATTTATTGGAATTTTTCCACTTACATACATATGTTTCAAGTTAAGGAACATATTACCGGGCTCTGGTTGACTGCGTCTTTGCTTCAACTGAAAAGTGTGATACACACAGCTGCCAATGAAGAGATGTTCTTGAAAAGTTCCAGGATATGTGTTTGAAAAAACCAACTGTTAAAAAGATGCAGGAGTAAAGGATTGTTTCTGGTTTCTTGCAACAGTAGAAGAATAGCTCTCAACGGAAAGTGTTGGTTTCTTGTACAGTGGAGGCCACTAACTATTAAAGACGAATATGTCCTCGACTTGAATAATAACAACATCCTTGATATTTTTGATTGCATGTACTAAAAAAAGATGCATATTCTTTTAGGGTGCAAATTTGGTCAGCTTCTTGATTGAATGCTTGATTATACCAAATACCCTGTCGCAGTCAAGCAATTAATGGCCTCTCGTAGAGAAGCAATGGATAATATCGTCATATTTGCCCCTCTCTCTTAGACCCAGGCAAAGCCGATTGAACGTGTGGTTTCTGTTTCGCCCAAGACAAGCATCTGAGAACAAGCAAAGCTCTTTCTCATTGTCTTGTAAATAATCTTGAACATAATGATACAGAAAACTGCACACCCCGTTTGCATCTGTTTTAGCGTTTTCTTCAGTGTACTAGTATAGGTATAACACATGTGTTATCTTTGAGATTGGTGACGCAAAACACAAACGCAGATAACTGACGAAGTGAACTGGAGTGCGGGTTAGTGACAAATTTTGTATAAAGTCAAATACCAGCGCGCATGTCGAACCATCTGTTGGACAAAGTTCTCTATATTTTTTTTCAATTCATTGTAGAACTTTTTGCTGATTATCTTATGTATTATCTGTTCTTTCAGCACAGCTCTTTTTGATGAATCAGATATAAGAAGTGACTTTAATAATTTTGTTTCCAGTTCCTCGCATTTTGAGCATACATCGATTTGTGGTCTACAAAAACTCATCTTAAAATTTTTCTTAAAATACGTCAAGTAAAAACTATACCTTACTTTGCTGTCTGGATGAGACTCTTTGAATAGGGAGTACATTTTCTTCGCGTTTAGTTTTATGTTTAGATACTTAATCTCATTACTACCGTAGTGAGTAGATTTCACCGGAAACGAACGATGTGGTCATCAATTTGTTTGCAAAGTTCGCCCGGAATCGTTTGAGATTTCTTGGAGAAAAAATCGGACGGTACTTATTTACAGTGAGTGTGGCAGAAATGCCAAGCAAGCCGTCCAAATGTATGGTGAAAGGTATCCTAATCGGACGTCCATTTCACAGCAAACGATACAAAGAATTTGCACACGTCTCTTGTCACGAGGTGATTGGTATTCCCCAACATGAGTGCGACGAAAAACATCTACATGTGAGACGCATCAACACGATGTGTTGGTATGTGCTGTGAAAAGACCCAATGTGAAGCGTTTCAACCATAACTGTGCTCTTTTGTACTATGCATGCGGTTGCGATTGCATTTCTCCTTACGTTGGTTTGTTCTATTTTTGTTGGGGATCTGTACGCATTCGTTACTCAGTACAGTTAATGACTAGGAAACACATCTCCTGAATTTCGTTGGTATCTGAATAAAGTGTAATGTATTGATATCAGACTTGCACTCACTTTGCCCGTGTTCCCGCCGTTGCAGCTGCGGTGCTCTCCTTTGTCCAATATCGCATTCCGTGCCCCTTGCCCCATTAAGGTAAGCGCTACGCTGCCGTAAGGAAGCGGTCCCGCCAGGATGAGTTACGGCGCGTACCGGTCCACTTAACTTAATTATATTTGAACATTATTTCTTGGCGTTTCTATGTTACTTTCCATTGCATATGCTATATTACTGCATTCCTCTTTGCACGAACTTTCATATTCCCTTAAAATAAATGTGTGTTTCCAGGGGAAAATTTATATGTGGTTTAATTATTTCTGTCCATACACGTGTTACGAATAGCCAGTTTATGGCAAACTACTTGCCTCCGTACGTAAATTCATTTAGCGAAAACAGCATTTCGTGATCTGCAACCGTTCCGGAAATTTTGGGGGTGTCCACGTTAGAGGTACCACTCTGTATATATGTATATATATATATATATATATATATATATAAGCTGACGAGGTCTCCACATTGCCACCAACATAACAAAGTGAGAATGTGTAGTTTACTCTGTGTTCTAACGCTGGCAGTAAGGTAGAACTTAAACTAAAGAGGCAAAAAAATAAAAAACTGGTACATCTGCCTAATATCGTGTAGGGCCCCCGAGCACGCTTAAGTGCCGCAATACGACGTGGAATGGACTCGACTAATGTCTGAAGGTATGCAGGAGGCAATTCACACTATGAATCCTGCAGGGCAGTCCACAGATCCAATCTGCGCCAATTTGAGAAAGGGTTGCACGTCTGTCACGTTTAATGATTCTCGTCAGTCGTCGTTTGTCCCGTTATTTCACGATCTTTTTCCGGCCGCAGCGATGTTGAAGATGTGATGTTTTACCGGATTCCCGATATTCACGGTACACTTGTGAAATGGTCGTACGTGAACATCCAAATGTTATCGCTACCTCGGATATGCTATGTCCCATCTCTCGTACGCCGACTATAACACCACGTTCAAACTCACTTAAAGCTTGATAACTTGCCATTGTAGGAGCAGTAACTGATCTAGCTGACGACCGTATCGCGTTACTCTGATTGGTTCCATANATATGCTATGTCCCATCTCTCGTACGCTGACTATAACACCACGTTCAAACTCACTTAAAGCTTGATAACTTGCCATTGTAGGAGCAGTAACTGATCTAGCTGACGACCGTATCGCGTTACTCTGATTGGTTCCATACCTTTGTTATTTGCATACGGACGACTATACCATTTTTTTTGGCCCTTCAGTGTACTTCGGCTTGCTTCAGCAAAAAAATTGATTAAGACAAGGATCTCTCGTTATACCCCTCAGTTACAACTCTACTTGTATGGTCCCTGTTGATAATGGTCTTTTCGTCATACAGGGGCACTGTCCTTATCCTCGGGTAACGCCACGGTCCGTGGAAATTATATATAGTGCACACTACTGATTCACGGCCGATGAAAGGTTAGTAACTTGATTTGCAGAGAGGATTTCAGCAGTTGTCGAGAAAATCCGGAAAATACATATCGCCGGTACATTTTTTCAGGACAGAGAATATTCGTGTACTGCGATGAATGTCTGTCTGCGTTATTTGTCGATCCCCTTCCCTTGTAGTGCGTAGAAAAAGGTTTTCTTTAAGAATATTTTCTTGCTAAAACAGGAGCAGTTACAGTGGCTCTTCTTGTAGTGGTTTTCTGGCCATTCACTGGAGACCACACACGTACGGTTTGATTCAAAATGTAATTAAGTTACTCTTTTCCTTATCTCTTCACGATTTTTATCGTTTCCGAAACTTCTGTTAAAAAAACATCGTGATTTCCTGGAATAANTCTCTCGTTATACCCCTCAGTTACAACTCTACTTGTATGGTCCCTGTTGATAATGGTCTTTTCGTCATACAGGGGCACTGTCCTTATCCTCGGGTAACGCCACGGTCCGTGGAAATTATATATAGTGCACACTACTGATTCACGGCTGATGAAAGGTTAGTAACTTGATTTGCAGAGAGGATTTCAGCAGTTGTCGAGAAAATCCGGAAAATACATATCGCCGGTACATTTTTTCAGGACAGAGAATATTCGTGTACTGCGATGAATGTCTGTCTGCGTTATTTGTCGATCCCCTTCCCTTGTAGTGCGTAGAAAAAGGTTTTCTTTAAGAATATTTTCTTGCTAAAACAGGAGCAGTTACAGTGGCTCTTCTTGTAGTGGTTTTCTGGCCATTCACTGGAGACCACACACGTACGGTTTGATTCAAAATGTAATTAAGTTACTCTTTTCCTTATCTCTTCACGATTTTTATCGTTTCCGAAACTTCTGTTAAAAAAACATCGTGATTTCCTGGAATAATTTCTTTCCTGAACCAAATCTGTTAAAACGTTACAAAATAACGGTATTTGAATTAAAAAAACTACGTAACTTAAAGGTGATTACTTGATATAGGGTTTGATAAACGTTTTGACAGACATCTTAAAAAAAGTCTTCGAGTGCAGACTTTTCAAAATGTTTCCGTGTTTGTGGAAATCAAGAAACTTAATTTCATTATACGTTGCTCACGGCAATGACAGTTAGATTTACACGGTAAATATGCTAATTGACTTTCTTTTTATTCTTACAAATGCCCTTTTCCGGATGCCTTGAAGGACGCTGAGACGAGCTNTTAAAAAACTACGTAACTTAAAGGTGATTACTTGATATAGGGTTTGACAGACATCTTAAAAAAAGTCTTCGAGTGCAGACTTTTCAAAATGTTTCCGTGTTTGTGGAAATCAAGAAACTTAATTTCATTATACGTTGCTCACGGCAATGACAGTTAGATTTACACGGTAAATATGCTAATTGACTTTCTTTTTATTCTTACAAATGCCCTTTTCCGGATGCCTTGAAGGACGCTGAGACGAGCTAACCCTTACACCGCCTGACTGCTAACGAGCTTCGCTTCAAGGAGACGTTTTTTAAAACCCACCCGCCGTCTGGTGTGACGGAGGCATGAAGAAATTGAAGAGGCGGATTTATAATGAATATAAAACGAAGGAATTGTTGATTTTCACTTCCTCTTCTATATAAAAACACACCTCACAGATAGTTTTCATGTCTTATTCTTTGTAAATAACCAGAGCCATGAGCGCTAGGCAAAACTTACTCCTGATACCGCACCATAAAACTGCGAAGACTTACCCACGGTGCTAAGTTAAAATTTTANCCTTGAAGGACGCTGAGACGAGCTAACCCTTACACCGCCTGACTGCTAACGAGCTTCGCTTCAAGGAGACGTTTTTCAAAACCCACCCGCCGTCTGGTGTGACGGAGGCATGAAGAAATTGAAGAGGCGGATTTATAATGAATATAAAACGAAGGAATTGTTGATTTTCACTTCCTCTTCTATATAAAAACACACCTCACAGACAGTTTTCATGTCTTATTCTTTGTAAATAACCAGAGCCATGAGAGCTAGGCAAAACTTACTCCTGATACCGCACCATAAAACTGCGAAGACTTACCCACGGTGCTAAGTTAAAATTTTANAGCTAGGCAAAACTTACTCCTGATACCGCACCATAAAACTGCGAAGACTTACCCACGGTGCTAAGTTAAAATTTTACTAAAGAAGTAATTATTCTGGACATTCGAATTTTTGTCTCACCAGCAAGCAACGCACTTTCGTAAAACGTATAACACAGTGCATGAGCTTTTATTATTTTTGTTTGATATTTATTGTTAATATCTGATCGTGAATTTAGACTACAGTTATTCGTTAACAAATTTCTTTACATCTGCAAAGAAAGTATGTACATTAAAAGTTTTTTTCCATAGTAGTTCTTCCCTTCACGTTACGCTTATCTAAATATCTTATATCTGCACTTGCGCTCTGAGTTTTTTAAAGCAAGAATAGCTTTGTTTTGGTTTTCCAGAATATGTGCAGTCCGTTAAACTGAACGTGCAGGGGAACACAGTTTACGATATCACTGCNTTTGTTTTGGTTTTCCAGAATATGTGCAGTCCGTTAAACTGAACGTGCAGGGGAACACAGTTTACGATATCACTGCTTTAGCAGTTGCATAAAGCTACGACTTTGTAACCAGTCTACCGAGAAATTATCCTTTGTCCTTAGATTTTAATTTAAAACGAGGAACTATTCTTTTTGTAGTCGGAACTTCTGACNACCGAGAAATTATCCTTTGTCCTTAGATTTTAATTTAAAACGAGGAACTATTCTTTTTGTAGTCGGAACTTCTGACCATTAGTGTTTTCTTTGCCTCTGCTGCGTCTTTTGTTCTGCGAACGCTTCGTCGGCGTAGAAAGAACGGATTAGGCAGTGCTCTTTTAACATAATATTTTTCTTTGAGCGGCCACCAGTTTTTACAGAGGCGGCCTCGAAAATAGCTCTACCTCGGAATATAATCAACGGGTCTTCCATCTTCGCGGAGATAATGCACAATAAAACTTTTTTTAGCCCTAAAAATAAAAGCGCGGGAGTAGGCCTCGGGGAAAGTTTCTCAGAAGTCTCCCAGCTTTGCGAAGGTCCAGAAGTCTTTGGAACTGTCCAAGTTTAATGAGACAGAGGAAGCTGTCAAGAATGAAAGGCAAGAAGGGATTAGATGTTTCGGTGGGACCAGGAAGATGGGGAGGGGGGAATAAGGAAGGAGAAAGCACAGACCGCTGAAGGGTTTTGTTGATAAGGTAGGGGGGGGGGAAGTAAACAATGCGAGGCTGGGAAGGGGCACGGCTTGTAAAGGGTGGCAGATATGAAGTACACTGGGTGCCGTAGTCGCGCTGGCTTTCGCAAGCCGCGGTGGACAAAGAAGAGTTTTCTGTCGTGGATAGAGACGCGGAACCCCCCGCGAGTTCGTGCGATGGTACGATAGATTCTGAGATCTTGTGACTCCTTGTTATACTACTATTGTGGATTGGGACATACCGTAGAGGATCTTTTAGCCAGTAACAAACATCTGGCAATAGAACGAGCGAATGTAGTNATTGTGGATTGGGACATACCGTAGAGGATCTTTTAGCCAGTAACAAACATCTGGCAATAGAACGAGCGAATGTAGTACACGATCAGACCACGAAGACTTAAAAAAAGTTTTAGTATTAAAATAAATGCGGAGAATAGTCTTACATCTCTTGTAAACAATTTGCTGCACGTTATAACATAAAACAAATAATTAAATAAATAAATAAAAAGGTTTTTATTTTTTATGTTGAAGTTATCACCTTCTCTTACACTTCACCACTTTACATAAAATAGAACTTAATACTTATTTTTTGAAAAAAGAAAACATTATGACTGCTGTGAAATTAGAAAGTAGCCTATATGAAATATATAAAAGCAATATACATAAAATAGAAGTAAACTGAAGAGTAAACTTACCCAATTTCGTTTTAGATGTATGTGCAAATACATGAACACATACATACAAAACCACATACACATAATATACACATATGACATATACTCACATACATATAATTGTACTATTAAATAAAACTACAGGATAACATCGATTTGCAAAAATTTAAAAACTGCTATTTAGTTTATGGAATTCTGAAGGAAAGAAAATGGACAACTTCTGCTACATTAACTAGAAAATTTTTGCTTCATTGTTTCAGCAGTGTTTGTCAGATAATTTCAATAAAATAAAATGTTTGCATATATTAAAAATGAACACGACACATTGTGGACCTTGATTCAAACGAAAAGAATTTAATGGGATACAATCGACTCTGCACTATAGATTGGCCTGTGGTGTGGACTAACAGCATTGGCGGTAAATAGGAGCCGAATGATCGAGACGAGTGCTCCTGCAGTGGTAAATGCCGGCTACTTGCTTCCGGCGTCATCTTGAATGCCAATTAAAGATCGCAGAGTTCAATGTGTAAATATCACTACGGCAGTANGGGGGGGGGGGTGTGATCACTTTTCCATTGTGCAGGCACAAGTCTAGACTTATGAGTCATATCAAGAGGGGGGAAGGGGTCCTCGGCGGCAGTTTTTCTCGGGGCTCCCTCGTTTCCCCCGCCCTTGCGTTCCGGCGCTGCTCCGTACTCACCTCGCTTCACCCTCATCGGCTCTCAAGACATCGATGCTACGAGCCATCCAAACTCCTCCACTCCACTCGTAGCATGGGAGGGAGAGCATTGTTGTATCACCATTTTAAGAAACAATATTAAATAAATGAAATCAGAATTCTAAACAATTCTGATATATAATTTCACTTTTAAAATATTTACAGGATAGTTTTGTTTTCATGTCAATGTGAAGGTTTGGAAATTGAGGGGATGTCGCCCATGGACCCCCCCCCCTATTTTATGGATACGCCCCTGCACTACGATACTTGGCTTTTAATATCAATAACGTTCCCACAGATTGTATTAATCCAGGGGCACGATCGTGTAACTCATGACGCGGCATTGCACGAAACTTGATGGCATTATGTTTACTTAAGAAACATTTTTGTAATCATTCCAATGCTGGTCACAAACATCTATGTGTTTAGGTTACAAACTTACAGGGTCTACTATTGCCAGTCACCACCAAGTACTCTAGGAGATCACTGTGCGAGCAATATAAGTTTCCGATGTTCAAAGTCATACCCAAACTGTCGCCGCACCTCTGGTCATTAGGGCTGTGCGATATCCAATTTTCAATATAGTTTCAAAACATGGTGTACATACTGGTATCAGTGAGATATATCGCTCCCAAAGATTGTTGAAAATCGATGGCGATATATCGAAAGTATAGCTATATTGATATCGTACATATCGGTCATGTTGATTACCGCAAATATCGCATATCGTCAGCATAGCTTTTTGCCAATATCTAACTTCTCCACCGTGCATCAGCAGCATCGCATATCGTCACCATCGCATATAGATAGTATCGCATATCGCTAATATCGTATATCAATAATATCGTGATATGTGATATATAGCCCAGCATTTCATAGCCGGACATTTGTTGACTTCCGAACAGCCAAAAATACTGTGTTCTGTAAATTGATTTCAAAATTTTCAAGTTGTGCAGCAGCATACTATCAAACGATATATCATGCTGTGATATGCGATAAACGCTACAGTCAAATAAAACGATTCAGCTGAAAATTTTTTTTCTTCTGACAATGCCTAACTTTATAATAATATGTTCATGAACAAAATCCAAGTATAATCAACTTGCTTTTGTACCAAAAGAATTGCGACGACGGTTTTAGAAATGTGCTAATAAAAATATGTACATAGGAAGAAACATTTGCTCTTTTTTTTACCACTTTAGAAATACATCAATTATAATTACAACATACCAAATTGTGTTCTCATAAGAATACATTTTCAGTTTTTATTTAATTGAAATTCCCTAAAGAAGCAACACCCTCATTACCGGCAACTTAACAAAAGTCATAAAAAAAAAATTGTACATTTTATTGCCAGCATACACAGTAACGGACCAGAACCTTCTAATAGTTATCTAAAGGATAAATTAACTAAAGGAATGTTTATAACACAGGTTGCTACCATATAGCTTATATATGGAATAGTTATCCCGTACATTTATATAGAGGTTGTAATACAGGTCTTCAGTATTTCGGCACGATTTCATAATTGGCTCAGATTGTTCCAGAGCGTGCCATATAAGACGACGTGCAGTTGCGAACAGAACACGAACGTACAAGTATTCCAAGTCTGTACTGTCCACTCATTATGATCTCGAGTTTTCAGGCATGTTATAATAATAAACAAACAGCCATGAGTTAAATTACTGTTTTTTTTTTAGCGTAGATTAGTTACGTAACAAAAATTAATGTTACTTGATACTGTTCTGCATCGCTTCCCTTGTCCCATCTCGCACGAGCGAGCGAATGAGAGCGTGAAGGTCCGGACAGAGTCGTGATGTGAGAAGCGGGTGGCAATTTACAAAGGGAAGCCACCGCATGTAGCCGCGATAAGCCTATCGCGCTGACTTTCACTGCACTGAATTTGTGGGGTTGTCTTTAAAAGAATGTTCTGGCCATTGCTCTAGCCTCTCTCAGCGAGACTCGGGGTGCGATGAACATTCTAGACCGGAACCGCGAGACTACTTAATCAGCGACGGGCTGCCGAGCTGACAGTCTGAGAGTTGAGAGTTTGGAGGATCGTGCGACCTTAAGCGACAGGCGTGCGAAGACATCGAAGCGACGAGCCAGCGCAGCGTCAAGTGGCGGCGAGAGTGAAGTCTGCGGACTGCGAGCATCAGTACAGTGAAGAGTAAGACTGACGGACGGGAGTGTTGAACTGGATGCGTGAGTGGCAGACATTTGGAATGATGGTAAATTATGTGTAAATAATTTGTGCAAATTAGGTGACTGTGGCCAATATAGAGACATTGATATGGATTTTAGTAAGAATTGAGATAGACATGAAATATTGCGCTCACTGATAATAGCAAGAATAATAGTGGAGATAGATTCTTTAATAGTTGTGCAAAAAAATTAAAATATGATTTAGTTATTTTATTATTATTAAAACCTCCAATCCCCCAAGAACTTTGATGCGTCCTCTGGCGTCTTGTAACAATATCTCTATTAAAGACTTGAACGCTCTCAAGGTGGCCGCCTGGTTGAAGGAATTTTGCACGTCTGAGGCCTAAAAGCGTGGAGATGCTAGGGGTGACCGATATATGCGTATCAACTCTATCATAGCCTCTACGCGCAAAGTACTGAACTGATTTGCAGTCTTGCCTTCGATAACGCGCCTCTATTAGACTTTCAGTGGAGACCACACGATTGCATGACACAATAATAAAAATAAAGTTTTGATGCAAGCCCCTACTCCTTTTTTAATGTTTTGTACGGGGATGTTCATAAACCACCCGTTTGAGCCATTTTCAGTATCACAAAAACATGCTTTAGAGAGGAATGGAGAAACTGAAAAAGTATACATGCACGTGACGTGTCTTAGACGCTATTCGTGAGCAGACCTCACTCAGACCCGTTGGACGGTTTTTTAATGAAACGTTTTCTGCTGGAGCTCTGCACACCGTTCCGCGACCTACCCAGGTGGTCACCTTAACGAGCACTCTCTGTGATCTGCCGACAGCTTACCCTTCCCTTGTTGTAGGGCGACTTCTCTTCGCGGAAGACTTCTATTTGGGCAGAAGAGAGGGGATGGATTTGGAATGAAGAAAAATGTTGGTGGGGGGGGGGNNGGGGGGGGGGGGGGATTAAGGCTTCTCAGACCCCCTCCCCCCCGTGGCAACGAACAAAAGGGAAAATCCCGTTTGCGGCATGGCAACACAATGGCGGGCCTGAAATGGTGTTTGGAGACTGGCCTGGCGCCCTCGGCTGGAAGAGAGGAAGGAATGGCGATCGCGGGTAGTGTTTTATTCGCGCCCGAAGTTATCCCTTCTCCTTTGTGACGCCCTCCTCCATTCAGAAAGGAGCTCCCACCATGCCTGTTGGTGGGCACAGCGGGAAGGGAAAGGGTGGTGAGAATGATGAAGTAGAAGAGGAATGGGGAAAGGGAGAGAGTAGTGAGTGAAGATGTGTTTTGCTTAACCCAACTAGAGGGAACACTGGCACAAAAGGGGCCCCGTGCCCGGCGGAATGTTTATCAGAAAGTTCGTGGCGAAAAAGGGCGGTAGTGGGAGGCATGAAAAGGGGTTCGCTCACCCTTAGTGACGCTCGTGATTAATGTGTGCCAGGGGGTTGTGACTGACGCTGACGTCAGGTCGCGAGAAGAGAAAATTTAGTAATGGCAAAGGGGGATGTGGGGACGGGGTGAGTGAAGGCTTCGGGGTAGCATCCGACGTGGGACGGCTCCTGGAGGTTTTGAGATGCGAAGGTGGCGTCCCTGTTCCGGCAGACGCGATCAAGAGATGCCAGGGATCTCTCTCTCTCTCTCTCTTTTCTTCCCGTCCTTTCTCTGCCCGTCCCCCTCGCTTTATGAAAGGAATGCGTGAGAACTTCCCGGATCAAGGCAGGTTCTCCCTGCTGCGGGCGGAATTCTTTTCCCTCCGAAGCATTCGCGATAAATTCGGAATTTTCTGCGGAAGCGCCACGTCGTTACCGCGACCCACTCCCGGGCTTCTTCGATATCTTTTCCGGCAGTGTAAATCGCTCACACCGCCACGTGAACACTGACGTAGTTCCCACATGCGCCGCCATATGCCACTACTGTCGGCACAAGGACATGAACGACGCCATAGGCTAAAGACGAGGTAGACCAATCTAGCATGGAGGTAGGAACAACAGGATATGCCATACTATGACGTCATTGAAGCTGAATTTTCGTCCATCGCCATAGTGTGACACCCAAAACATTAGAAATGTTGAGGCAGGTTCTTGTATCTAAATGCATGTACAGTTTACAAGTTTTAAAACAAATAGTAACTAATGAAGCTAAACTTTCCGGCTAATTATATCAATATGATCTGATGCAACAGCTTAATTTTAATTTTGACAGGTTAGATTTCCAATGTTTTGGGTGTTGCAACATGGCGGACAGGCTTCATCATACGAGCCGACTTGTCACGGTATGAACATCGTGCTCGTGGCTGCTCTCTCTCCGGTATCTGCCTGCCCCTTGGGACCAGCGAAGGCGAGGTGCTTCTGCGAGAACGGCGGGACTATGGCGCCTGGGGCGACTACCCCGCAACTCGTCGCGTCCCCAGGTGGCGGATAGGATATCCCCAGACTCTTTCGTTCAAAAAAAAATCTCGACAGTTTGTTTTAATTTTTTGTGACAATTAGGATAATAACAGTGTTTTTATTGCATTTATATATACTTAATAATAGTACAAACATCCTAATAAAACAAGTTCAACAGGAAACTAAAAAGTAAACCTGTAAAACTTGAAATATTTATTTGCGTACGTTGTTCAGTATTCGAAATTTATGCAATTAAAAACATTCATATTGCACCAGTAGCCACTTTAGCTGAGGTTGCTTAGGGAGAATCGCTCACGCGCAGAAGATCTACGTTCCAACCTCGGTGAGGCATCCAATTTTTTTTAAATATTAACAGAAACTGTTTAATGTACGCAGAGCCAAACAAATCTTTAGTTGCGCCAACCAAATCTTTGTTTGGGACAATCGAATAAGAACAACCAAAATAATTTGATTTCATTAACAAAATATTTCATTGCGCCTATACAGACAATTATTTTGGTTGCACCAAACCAACTTTGTTTGCTACAGCAAAACGTTTCTATCAGTATACGACGAGACACAACCGTTTTTAATTTTTGAATTTACAGCACGAGAGTTTACATGAAGGTTAGACTTTTCTGGCACCATTTAAGAGGCGCTTATGGAATGAACTACTTTCAAAGACGGTGGATATAAGGGCAATACGGGACACACAAAGCTGACAAAGAGAGCAGACATGACGTTAAACAATACAAGGCATGGATGTTAATCTTATGAAGATAATCTGGGTAAATGGCAACAAATGTTGCCCTTTTAAAGATGTAAATATCCAATGCAGGAAAAATTAGACGAGCTATTTCTCTTTACAACGTCGTTCAGCCTGTTCCCAGTGCTGCACGACAAGATAAAAATATAAGTAATTTGTTATCGTGAACCGCTGCTCGTGCGACGGCTTTCGTCGTGCCGACGTCGGAAGCGTATTGTATTTGATTGGTTACTCGGTTTTAATCGTCGTGCCAGACGTGCCTTGCCTTGCTTCCTGTTGGAGCTGCGTGATTCCGGAGTCAGTCCACGCTGCGTGCTGTCTGCACCAAAAACGAGCACGGGCTTCGAAATCGCTATGTGCCAAACCTTAGCTTTCTTCCGCCCGTAACAAAAGACGACGCCACCGTTTCGAAGTACAAAAGACAGAAAAAAAAAACAAAAAAAAAAACCAAAGTAAATAGTCACGTTTTCAGATCACGTACGGAACGTATTTGCAGTAGTGTCTTTATTGCGGGGTTTGCCAAGTGAAAGCACAGGGAAGACGGCGTCGCTGAGCTTACGAGTATTTGTACTTCCTGCGTTATCATTCTGCTGCCTCCATATCGCAAGGGAAGGGCGAAAACAAACTGGGGACCACATACTTGAATAACCAAAATTAATGAAGTTGGCATTTATTTTGTTGTTTCAAACAAACTGTTATTACATCAAATACTCGACTATTAAAGTAACTATGGCGATTTTTATGGTTTGACGAAATAATTATTTTGATATTTTTGTTTAAATAAAACATACGTTTGCCGAATAAATTGCATTATTTAATTTGTATTACAGTTAACTATTTTTTATATTTTATTCTGCACGAATAATGTACAATTTGTATTTGCTTGCTTTTACAAAACTATTGGTTTAATTCTACCATATATTTTTGTTGACATTTTTGACTTGGTAGTCTTAACCATTTGGGATTCGTGGGACTAGCAGATAACATGTTTGGTAGCGAGTGCGTGCCAGTGCACTATGGCGGACGAAGAAACAGGAACGTTGATTCGTTTGTACGGCTTTTAAAAGTTAACACCAGTATTTGAATGTATGCAAAGTTTTGTTTTTATTTTTCGCTTTCCTATCGTTAATGTGGATTAACTTCGACGTTTCATAAAGTTTTAAAGCAATTACGTACTCTTTGGTGTTGAACGTTGGTACTATTCCGCCTGGTTTAAAGCTACTCACTAGGTTTCTCTTGCGGTTATGTTTCCCCCCTCTGGTAGTAATGTTACGCCGACTGGTTATTAATAATTTCGTTAATAACAGTGGCTAGAAAAATTGTTGATTGAAGGAAAAACGGTCAGAAATGCCTATAAAGTATTTTTTTTGCTATAATGTTTTACGTATTTAAATGCCCTTGGATGTTAAAGACAAACCCCCTTTCTTCAACAACAAAATTATCTCGTCGAAAGAAGACATTCTAGTAGTCAAGCCAATCAATTGTATAATTGTTTCAAAACAAACATATGTGTAGTTTAACAAAATTATTTGGTTGAAAATTATCCTACTATTCAAGCCAAATAACTGCATGCTTCTTCTAAACAAGTGAACGGACTTGACTAAACCGTGTCTATAAGTTATAATTGGGCATTTAACATTGTTGAAACAAAAATAATATCAACAAATAATTTATTTGTTCTAATCAATATACTTCCTTGCAAGTATTATATGTTTCAGACAAATTTCATTCGAGTGTACCATTTTTTTCTCTCAGCGCATTCTGTTCCCAGACCCAAAATCTTGTCCGAATTAGACAGTTAATTTCAGAATTATGGTTTTTTGGTACATTTTATTCTAAACACTTGCGGCAGTCACTTTTTATGCTCTGTAACCACATGGAGTTAGCCATAACAAAATATTCTGTTATAAGTGAAATAAATGACACTCTGAAACACTACATTTCACTAGGGGTGTAACATGGACAAAATTAACACTATGATTGTAAATGCTATCTTATAATGAATTATAGGATTTACGGGGTAAAAGAATATGAATCTTGTATAGATCTACATGAAAATGGTCTGTGGAAATGTTAAACTCTACAGAATTGCACTATCATTCTGAAATTTACTGTTCAATTTGTTAATTTTATAATGCATCGTGAAAATTTGTTGTAAGATATGCATATGTACCATAAAATGATAACGCCCATATTCTCAGAGCAAAATGCTCAGTAACGAAATAAGAAGGTGACTACTAAAATAGGTAATTAAAAATAAATTTTCTCAGCAAAGCCACAAACGCTCCTATATTAGAGCATCATAACTGCAGTGTCGATTTTTATTACAATTTGTGCAAACGAAATACAACACGCGAAAGAAAAATCTTATTTTGATGACTAAAAAATTAATTTCGGGCTTGTTTAAAATAGCTAGCTAACACATATAATACATTGCGAAATTAGTGTGTAGTTGTCTCACAATTCTCATATGTAACTGAAGAACGGAACATTCCCTGAACGTTGCAATTTTTTAGTTGCAGAAACCCACTGTGTTCTTCTGTATTTGCTTAAATATGTTGTCCTTAGTTTGATTTTATTTACTTGTGTAGGTAAACCGCCAGTGTTTCTGTTGGTTTAATTATTCGTTCTGATTGTTAATTACATCTCGTTTTCTTTGTTTCTTAAAGTCATTTCTTCTGGGGATAAATCAGCAATTTTGGACACTGGCTTAAATATGCCGTCTTCACACGCTTCCTGCATGTACTGTCTTGTGCTTCAAAATGTGGAGTACTCATCGTTTTCACCAACCACAATACGCAACTTGCAGATCTGTTGAAGCGTGGGACTGTTTTCCTGAATATCTCGACTATTCCTTATTTTGCAGTTAAATGAGCACTTTTGAAAGCTGCCTATGTGCGTTTCTTTTTAACAGCTAATTATGTGTCCTCTGAAAAAAAAAAAAAAAAAGGTTTGTTTCAGCCAACAAAATACTCGTTTGTATATGGCCAAAAATATATTTAGAGTTCCAAGAAAACACACTCATTTGCAAAAAAATTGATCACCATGAAGGTGCTATCGCAGGGACAGGTGAGTAGAAGCAGATGGAATGATAATATATATACAGCAAAATCAAAATATTGTACTAGACCAAGCATGTATTGCAGGGGACCAACACTTGCAGGATGCACTTAAGTATGGCGTTGGACCACCCGTAGCACGGAGACAAGTGGTGATACGGTCTGGCATGAAGATGTACACATGTCGGATTTTCACCTGAGGAAGATCCTGTCACAG
This sequence comes from Clitarchus hookeri, assembly GCA_002778355.1. Classification (NCBI taxonomy): domain Eukaryota; kingdom Metazoa; phylum Arthropoda; class Insecta; order Phasmatodea; family Phasmatidae; genus Clitarchus; species Clitarchus hookeri. Next base: position 52,821 of record NQII01005468.1, on the reverse strand, counting down.
CTAGCGCAACATACCCTCCAAATCCCCCGTAGTTGCCTATGCCAGAAGTTTACGTCCGATCTGGTACCAAATGTTATCGATGGGTGAGAGGTCTGGGGACCTAACTGGCCAAGGAAGCAGGTTGACATTACGAAGGCAGACCAGAGATACCCGTGCTGAGTGAGGCGGGGCATCATGCTGCTGAAAAATGGCGTTGTCAAGCTGCACTAGGAATGGGAGCACTCATGGTCGCAGAATTTCCTGGACGTGTTCTGGAAAATCACAACCAATGTGGTGAGAGAATCGTAGGAAATGAAACCAGACACCATGACACCTCTCGCTGGGGTGGTGCACCAATGTACAATGAAGCGCGGACACGGCGCTGGCCAGAACGTCTCCAGACTCGAACTCAGTGGTCTTCTGTATCCAGACAGAACTGTGAGTCGTCGCTGAACACCACTTGTCACTGATCCGCAAGCTGCAATGCTGCCTGTCATCGGCAGAGTATCACACGCGCTCTGCGATGCTCAGGTGGTAATGGCAGACATCTTAAGGGACGCCGCGACGAGAGATCCCACTCTGTTAGCCACCTGGATATGGTTCTGGTGGACACAGCCGCCGTAACAGGTCCCTGTATGATGCGCAGCAACGCCCGTGGAGTGTTTAAAGCCTGCCTTACGATGAAAACACCCTCCCTGCTGGTGGTCCGCCTGGGTCAAAACAAGCCTTCTTGACGGGCGTGTGTACTGTGTACCTTCCTGTTCCTACTGCGTCCAACGCCGACTCACAGTGTACGAAGATTGGTTCAAGTGTCAAAAAATGCGCCGGGCATGTGGAAGGGTTCAAACGGGTGACGTTTTTGGAAAAAAAAGACTCAGAAAGGAGATGCGATGGAATGGAATATTAGGAGAAACGGGAGTACCCTAAGGAAATTCGCTGGTCAGCGGCACCGTCAGCCATGTTTCCCACTTGCGAAATACTGGGCATGACCCGGTAGAGAAGCTATATATAGGCTGTTCACGGTTAACTAAGCACTTCCGAAAGCCTTGCGTAGTTTCTACTTTCTTCTAATTTCGTATCCTTACGCCAAATATATAAAGCCCATGTGCTACGATAACATTTTCCATACAGACTCGAGCGGAAGCTTGCACGAGACCTGCTACCCGAGCCTGCATGCAAGCAGGTATGGAGGGTTCTTTGGAATAACCTATCCAACGGTACTTGTTGCCGCACAAGTAAAGACGTGCGCATTTTTTATGATCTACTTCTAAAACTGTGGTTAAGGAACAATTTTCACTCACCACTTCAGCATTATGTGTTCATGCACAGAGTTTTGTCTTTATAGCTATTTTTATGTTAAAAAAAACGAATGTTTACGTTCCTACCTTAATTTTCACACAATAGAATCAATGGATATTTTCGTTGTTTTTTATTTACTATTTATTCGTGTTTAATAATTTTATGCACTTTCTAAAAATAAAATAAACAAAATGACCCTACGACCCTCTCATTGATAGACTTAAATTTCAAGCTTGTAGGAAACCTTCCATCGAACATTGCACACGACCAATTGCGAAAAAGTCTATGAAAACGGCCAACAGCCAGCCAAATCTTCCATAGAACCACCCAGACGAGCGGTAATGCAGGCTTGCATGGAATCGTCCACGAAATCTTCCATCGTGGCATACAGGCTTAATAAAAATCGACATGGTTCTGATCGCTTTGCTCATGCGCCATCCACGTGAAACAGTGGAATTGTTAGCAATGTGAATGTGTTGCCATAGTCCATTCGCAGTATTCCAACTCTTCTGAAGCCCTGCTAAAGTTTCACTTTCCAGGACATTCCTCCTCCTCCTCCTCCTCCTCCTCCTCATAAAAATAAAGCTTAACCAAGTCTAGAAGATTACACCAAAGGGACAACGCGCCGCATTCGTGCGCGCTCCGTGTAAAAATATTTTGCATAAGAACTATTTTTTACTAGGCGTTACCAATACACTTATTTTCCCACTCTTTTGTTCATGCTTATAATAAAAAGGTAAATGTTCAACTTACAAAAAATGAAGTACTTCTATGGCATATTTAGGAAATAACCAAACATGCAATACGTAGGAAGATTTTTCAGATGTTAGATTAAAAAACAGCGAAGAAATCACGAAGAATCTATAACATGTAATTGGTACTCTAATGTTATAAAACAAGTAACGCTGAGTTAGGTGGCCATAAATTTCAACATCACATTCACAATACGACGTCAAGTAATAGCACTATTTTTTATTAATCTACTCGGAATTTAACTGAGAACCTGCACGCGAGTGTCTAGTGCAGGTTGTACCGCACCTCGAATATAAGACTGTGGTAACTAAAAAAGGGGGCGTTTTGAGATTTTAGCGTTTTAAGTAGGAAAATACATATTGCTAGGCGGTGGAAGACTTCGGAAAAATTATATTTACTTTAACTTTACTTATAGCAGGTAATATGGTGTTGCACTTTGGAAAACCATATAGCTTATATGCGGAAGACTATCAGAAATAAGTTGCGTTAATATTAAAATTAATTTCTTGGCTAGAAATAAGCAAGACATGGTGTTTTTAAAGAGTTACAATACCTAACGTTCAATTGAAAGAAAATAGTGTTGGAAAATGGTCCAACTCTTTAATTCTCTTTGGTGACCCGGGTAAAGACAACTTAATTGCAGCAAGCAAGGTTCGAAATGGTAGACGTAAGGAACGTTTCGCACTCTAAAATTGTTGTATGTGCATTCGGAGTGTATAAAAATGCATGCGGCCTTCTTCCACTAGGGCAGTTGTTAATTCTGATAATTGTAATATTAACGCAACTTATGACTGATAGTCTTCCATGTATAGGTTATATGGTTTTCCAAAGTGCAACACAATATCGCCTGCTATAAGCCCAGTAAAGAAGTCTTCCGCTGCCTAGCCATATGCATATTTCTACCTAAAACACCAAAATCTCAAAACACCCCCTTTTTTAGTTATCGTAGAATTGTATTCGGGGTGCGATATGTTGCTATGGGCAGTAATTTTTTCTCAAAGTTTGATTTTAAAAGTGCTTATTTTACGTGAAAATGTTTTCAGCCATTACGTCACTGGTATGGAGGGGGGAGGGGGCAGTGCGTTACCCACAAGGCCACACTACGGCGGGACGAAGCATCGGCGAAGCAAACAAGAGACGGAGGTTTTTATTTTTCCCAATCTAAAAAAATTAATACCTCGGAAAATAAAGTCTCTTCACCCCCCACCCTTTTTTTTTCTTTTTTTTTTTTT
>NQII01005468.1:35756-49444 GCA_002778355.1 Clitarchus hookeri | reverse complement strand
TTTGTTGTGGCAAGGGGGGGGGGTTGGTTCTGGGGGGTTGGTAGGAGGGGAAACAATCCTCTTTGGCAGCGAAACGTCAGCGCCAGTGATTTAGAAGTTAAGTCGGACGACAAATGAGAACTACGTCACACACACACACAACGAAGGGAGGAGGCAACTTCCCAAAGAGCATTACAGCAGTTTGTAAAGACGCGGCCGAAGAAGGGAAGAGGGGCAAAGAAGCTTGCCTGCGACTAAGTAGCATTGTGCCAGAGCCGCGTCAGCTGTGAGGGGAAAAATAAGCACAGCTATTTTTTTTTCCATTTTTTTTTAAACACAGGAGTTTTAACGAGTTTCAGGACGCTCTTGCAAGCGTGTCTGATACAATTTTTTTTTTTTTTAGCAAATAATAAAACGTGATTTAAAAAATGTCGAGAGTAATATCAAAAACCACTTTTTTTTTTAAAACCTAATTATGCAAGAATTTGTGCGTGGAGAGTTTCGCAATTCTTACTTTTCGGGAAGCTGTCTATAGTTAATACCCAAGAAATAATTTCTTGAAAAAAAAAAATACTAATTTTAGAACCAACTTCACGAGGATATTCTTGCACGCGCAATGGCGTGTCTAACGCAAGTTAGGGAGGTCGTGGGTTCGAGTCATTTCATCTGTACTGCTGCTGATTCCAACCAAGTGATGTTCCAACATCACTGCATGCGAATACGGGCTCTGTTACTTAATTAAGGAGAATCCATATTACATGTTTTAAACGCCTCAAGGCTACGTGTGAAGATATAAGGAAGGATTGCGACAGATCTTGTAAAGACATCGAGGCTGTTTTATATATATATATATACACCCTTGGGGGAGCCTGTAACACCTAGAGGGCGCGTCCCCAGGTGGCGGATAGTGGGTGTCTCCCAAATATCAGTGACTGGAGGGAAATTAAATACCTCCCGCGGACCAACAGGCAACAAGCAAAAACCACAGCTAAACACCTGCTGCACGTACGGACTAACAACCCTTACGATGAGAGTGAATCAGTAATTAATGACTCATTTGCCCCGGGCCCATGTCCACCAGCTAAACTCAACCACAAACTTAGCATGTTACCAATGCTAATTAATGGTTCTACGTGCTCCTTAGAGGGCCAAACGCGCGCGCGTGTATGTGTGTGTGTATATATATATATANGCTAATTAATGGTTCTACGTGCTCCTTAGAGGGCCAAACGCGCGCGCGTGTATGTGTGTGTGTATATATATATATATACACATACACGCACAAAATCTGTAACATTGGAATTTTATTACACGCGATATAAGCAGTTGGANGCTAATTAATGGTTCTACGTGCTCCTTAGAGGGCCAAACGCGCGCGCGTGTATGTGTGTGTGTATATATATATATACACATACACGCACAAAATCTGTAACATTGGAATTTTATTACACGCGATATAAGCAGTTGGANGTATATATATATATACACATACACGCACAAAATCTGTAACATTGGAATTTTATTACACGCGATATAAGCAGTTGGATTAAACTACATACGCCACTTTGTACTTTTATTCTTTACCTTCAGTTAACTCTGCAGTTGAAAGCCCTGAATATGCTATTTTTAACCGTTCTCACTATTTGTATTCTTATTAAATATATATTAAATGGATGTAAATAAAAGTAATGGCTGTGCATAATTGTGTGTTTTTTTTTTTTTACCTCTGCTGGAAGAAGCGTCGTATTCCCAGAACATTTATTTACTGAGATACGCGTATACCTACGTGCAAACACTGATATTACATACAGTATTTTACTAGGGGAAGATTCGTCACATCTGCTGAAAACTGTACATTGTAGACTCCTACACCCCCGCAACTTGCACGACGGTGAGAATAATGCTTCACTCGCGACATTTTTCTAGTAGCCATTCAATAGAAAATGTTTCGATTAACAACTTTAATGAACATTGAACGATTATTATGTTAAGATTATTTTCATCTGCAATGAAAGACTGTTTTTCAGGCATAAATGGAATTTTTTTTCTACTAATTTAGGCTCGATAATTTTATTAGGTTCTTAAGAAGCATTGTTAAAATCTTATCACAACAATTTTTGCTTATTTTCTATTACCGTCGCTGAAATTACAACTTTTGCTCTGAAGCCGACAACTCCTCGTTTGTTTTACGTATGTATTTATGTTGTTAATTACGCATGATTATTATGAACTACAGTTGAANGCCGACAACTCCTCGTTTGTTTTACGTATGTATTTATGTTGTTAATTACGCATGATTATTATGAACTACAGTTGAACAAATGCTGAGACAATCTCTAATGTAAAATGTAATAGAAAGCATAATTAGTCCACGGTGCATTAATTTTAAAGATAAAGTGCTTCAAACAAAAACAGTTTCAACTTGACTTTTTCAGNTATAATTAGTCCACGGTGCATTAATTTTAAAGATAAAGTGCTTCAAACAAAAACAGTTTCAACTTGACTTTTTCAGAATACTACCACGTTAAGACTCTTCTAAAAAAATATATTTTATTCGTTAATCTTTTCGTATAAGAAGTAAAATTTAATTTTAAATTTAAAAAATATTAAACATAGAAATTGGCACGATTTCTTGATGTACTAGTATTCCTTAAGAAATGTCACGTAGTAGAATATTTTTNTATTAAACATAGAAATTGGCACGATTTCTTGATGTACTAGTATTCCTTAAGAAATGTCACGTAGTAGAATATTTTTTGTTTGAATTAGTTATCAATACAATTTATGCGTTGAGAATTGCTTTCTTTAACACTGATTCCCCATTTAAAACTATNTGTTTGAATTAGTTATCAATACAATTTATGCGTTGAGAATTGCTTTCTTTAACACTGATTCCCCATTTAAAACTATGTGGCTATAAGTTTGGTAGGCAGAGCCCTTAATTCCTCGTATCAAGATGAAGTGTACGGGCTATAGCGAAGCTTCCACAATTTTACCAGTTTATGTTGCATATATATAACATTTACAATTTAAATAGGGCAGTTGTATGAATACTAATGTCCTTGACTGTAAACGGTTTTTGACGGGAACGATGCTTATTTGTTATATATGAATCAAATTCGGTATTATTGAAATATGAATATTCATAAGTTCCATACCATTGATGACCTACTGCTTTAGAAATTATTATAGGTCTATTAATTTCATCTATTAAATATAATAAACGTAGGAATGGAGTTGCAATAAAAAATAAAGTTATTGTAGGGGTTGCCCTTCAAATTAATTCTATTATTTGTCCTTCTAATAAATTTCGATCTGTATAATTATTAAAAAAAAGTATAATTATAATGCATCTTACTGTATTAACGATTATTATTATAATTAATATAATATGATCGTGAAATAAGATTAATTGTTCTATTAATGGTAATGCTCTATCTTGTAAATAAATATTAGGTCATGTAGTTATTTCTAATAAAAGTTTTTATCTTTATTTATAGGTATTAAATCTGTTGCACTAATCTGCCATATAAGAATTTAATTAAAATTGGTAATTCATTGTATGTATGTTCTGTTGGTGGTAATTTGTGTCTTCATTCTAGTGATCTTGTTATATGTGCATCCCCTAACTGTTCCGCGTCAATACCCGAACGCTTTGTTGAAGAATTCCGATCTGGGCTGAAGAAGCAAAGTTCTGCCAGTAATCCGTCCACGAATCGTGTATCGCTGCGTGGTCANAAGAATTCCGATCTGGGCTGAAGAAGCAAAGTTCTGCCAGTAATCCGTCCACGAATCGTGTATCGCTGCGTGGTCAACGGAGCGAGATAGGAACCCAATAAACGACATTGTATGTTACATTAGAGAAACTCCTTTTAATAGGCGGAAGAACGACTTGCTTGTGCACGGAGACGTAAAAATAAGACTGAATTCCAGCCTACAAAATGTTGAAACTTCTAAGTTATTTGGATTTAGGAAAATTCTGTACGAAATAGTTATTTGCGGATATATTCGAATCGGTCNGTTGAAACTTCTAAGTTATTTGGATTTAGGAAAATTCTGTACGAAATAGTTATTTGCGGATATATTCGAATCGGTCTGAGATACGGAACATTTTCAGAGATCTTTATTTTGTATAATTTATTTGCTGACAGTTTTGGTCAAGTACTTTTTTTTTACATGACGTTTTTGAGATTTTACGTAACATGTCCATCGTTGTGCAAGATCGAGGAACCTGAATTTGGTTGCTAAAACAATTTTTTGTGTGAAAAAATGATTGAAATAATACACGTTTTCAATAGCGGACACTTATAGCAGCAACCTCTTCCCAACTCAAAAAATTACAAAAATTGTATTCCAACGATTACGAGCCACCACTGGCTCTAAGGCCAGGATTACGATACGATGACTTCACGTGACATGTATCGCGTAACAAGTAACACGTTCACGTAAGCCGGCTACACCTTGACTGATGTGTTTCAGTGAGACCTATAACGATCGTTTCACGTGTACGTTCACGTAAAGAAAAGCTTTTCAATGTCGACTTTCTGCGTGAAATGTGATATGTGACACGCGATTCTGCACCATGTGATTTNGTAAAGAAAAGCTTTTCAATGTCGACTTTCTGCGTGAAATGTGATATGTGACACGCGATTCTGCACCATGTGATTTCGCAAGCCAGTCACAATAGGGACGATTTTGTGTTATCTTTGCCTTTCATGGTTTTTTTTAATTTCCGCGATGTCTGCNGCAAGCCAGTCACAATAGGGACGATTTTGTGTTATCTTTGCCTTTCATGGTTTTTTTTAATTTCCGCGATGTCTGCTCACAATTTTAATATAATACAATATAATTTTCCCTCAGAAGTGAGGGATGTTAGAGTAGGATCATGTTTTTGCTTTTTAATTCGTAAATATTTAGGGAGGCTTATATTGACACAGTTTATTAAATTATATGTTTCCAAGAAATATTAAAATTCTTGCATGAAATGCTGAATGTTAACCATTAAATGTGCAATTCTTAGTACTTTGTGACACGCAATTTAATTTCCTCTAGTAGATCAATATTTATTACACACGATTTATTCCCATACGCGCGAAAATAATGTCTCAATCTCCCAGTGACATTTCGTTCTGGAGTATATGGCGATCTCCTGGTTGTTATCAAAGATTATCTATCTATATATATATATATATATATATATATATATATATATATATATCTAACGTTATACTTTCGCAACCTGTTCCTGCCACACTAATTTTCAACACTGAAAGTACGCCTGTACAACTTGAATATTCAGAGTTTTACATCTGGAAACCAACAAAACTTACTTCCGTCATTTTTATTCAGTGCAATGGATCGGATTGGAAAGGGCGTATTAACGTCCCCCAGTATTATGCTTGCAAGCTCATCAGGGGGGTGGCTTATAAACTAAATTATAACTTAACTTAAACTAACCCCCATGCCTTACCTAGGATCCGAACCCAGAACCTCCCTCACCCCAGACCGGCAGCGTACCAACCGACTGCGCCACGGGAGATCGACTTCATCCCGTGCAAAAGGTTAGGTTTTTACATGCAGTATCATAACACAGCACCTAAAAATAAAAAAATAAAACGGTTTACGTGCACACACGTGAAAGGGTAGCGTGATACGTGTTACGTGTAACAAGAAGTCGTCGTAATCCCGGCCTAACCAACGCCGCTTCGCGCTTCACGACACGCGAGACTGAACGCTCCAGCGATCACGGCGACGCGGGGCCTAGGAATGGATGAGCCAACCCTGGGGGAGGGGTGGAGAAGGCAGAAAGGTAGTGGAAGCAGGATCGAGAGCGACGTCATGTCGATCCGAACAAATTGCAAATCCCCAATTAGTCTCCTCTCGCGACAATATTGGTTTTGCGGAGCGGAGGGAAGGCATTCGACGCAGGACGCCTGAGAGAACATGGCTTTTTATTCCGGCGAATCCACAAGACACTCGACTGCAGTTAAAACTAGTAGTCGTGGTTGTATTATCAGTGGAGATTTTATTTTGGGCGGGCGTTCTCTTAAAATATTCAATTTGGTTCAGTGCCTTCAGTATGTAAAATTGTACTAATTACAAATTCATCTGATGAGCTGCCAATGACTTGCAAATCAGGGAACGAACCATAAAACTGCGACGAGAACAATAATAGTAATAATTAGCCTATTGCTAATTTTTTAAAGTTTGGAGTCTTGGTATAGGCTCTAAGATAGAATAGAATAACGTGATTTGGGACAAATATGCAGCAGTGAATCAGTAAGTATGGTTGCCACAGTTATAGTCCCTTGCATGCTAAGGGAATTGCTATGTATAGTCCATTCGCGGTTACTTCACACTTTTCTGAAGCCCTGCTTAAGTTATACTTCTAGGATATTTCTCCGCCTTATGCAAACCGAGTCTATAAAATTACATCAAAGGGACAGCGCACCACATTCGTGCGCACTCAGTGTGATACAATTTTCCGTAAGAACTATTTATTACTAGGCGTTGCCAACACACCTATTTTGTCCCTGTTTTTATTAATATTAATTACAAATAAAATATTATTATTTATAAATAAAATATAAGGAAAATTTCAATTTAACCAAAAATAAGATACTTTAATGTTAATACAAGTATAAAAAACCTGTGATACACGACGTATATAGGAAAAAACTAAACACATCATACATCGGGTGTTTTTCACAGGTTTGATTCAGTATGTGTGAAGAAAACACGAATGGACTATACACACTGCTCAGGGCGCAGCGCGTTCCGAAAGTACACAACCAGTTCCTAAGTGAGTTGTCTAATGGAGACACAACTTTCGAACGTACGTGGTCCCGTATGGAAATTCACTTTTAGGTTCCGTTTTTATTGGCTGAACATATGTCTCTCATCGAAATTCGTAGGCAAGTGGTAGAGCGTGAGATAATGGTGCAGAAACTTTCCTGGTGGTAAACGTTAGCGACAAGCATCACAGCGGCAGGCCAGTGACTGTAACTATTGTCGCCAATGCAGCCAGGCATGACGAAACTACTTGAGGAGGATCAACGATGGACAATGCAAGCCATAACTAGCGACGTTGGCCTTTCATACGACGTTACTATCCACGCCATTTCTGACGAGCTCAACTATCGCGAAATGTCTTCACGTTAGGTGCCAAAATGTTTAACGTACCAGCCGAAGATGCTCGCTTTCTCACCTCTTTAACCCACATGCAGCTCTATGGTGAAGAAGAATGCCCCTAAGTGGAAACAATAAAAACTGGTGGTGCAACATGTGTGCAGCATTACACGTCTGAAACCAAACAGCCTTCGACTCAATGGAATCATGTGACGTGACCACCGAGAGAGCAGGTCAAAGCAGAGTCCTTGGACGGCGAAGTCATGGCCACTGTGTTTTGGGATGCACGAGGTCTGCTTCATCTTAAGCTTCTTCAGCGCGGAGGACCAGTCACAGCCCACTCGGGCACTGCAACGCCACGACGCTTCTGGAGTGGAGTGATATGGGCGTCTCTTGAGATCGGGGTCTGCAGATCCGGTGAGGGTGAAGCGAGGCGAGTATGGAGCAGCATCGTAATGCAAGGGCGGGAGGAACGGGAGATCCTCGAGAAAATCCGACGACCAGCGACTTCATCCGGTACGATTCCCACGTGTGAAAATCTGGGTGTAACCCCGCCGGGAATCAAACCCGGTTCGCCTTGTGGGAGGCGAGCGCCCTAGCCGCTGGGGCACCGTGGCCCCATACGACGATTAACTCACATATGTAATGGTGTGGGTCAGATGGTTTTAAAACACAACTCTTTCGTTGCCCCTTTTGCATGTATCACGTTACACACATCATAACTAATGACAAAGCATAGTTTTGGCATTATTTGGGACCGTGGAGTTGTAGGAAATAAAATCGGGGTCATACTCATACTTATCCATATCGTACCAGTTGTGTGACAAATCCGCCATACCGGTTAAAGGTTAAGATAGGCAATTCGCAGGAAGGGGCCATGTCGTGTGTCTTTCCCGTAATAATAGCAGACCTCATACTACATTCCTTTTACTGAAACTTCATACAGAACATCCTCCTTACAGTCCTGATGTGGCACCATCCGAATTCCGTTAGTTGGATACTAAAGCCACATCTTGGTGAAAGGCGACATCGGGATGTTGCAGATGTAAAGCATGCTGCTAGAGGTTGACTGGAACACGAACATTCTGATTGTTACAGACGCGGGGTCTTTGAGTTTGTGCTACGCCGAGATCTGTAGAAATGTATATGCACGTGGGAGTGCGACGTTTAAAACACTGCGAATGTCATTTATGGAGGGTCGACAGGATTGGGCAGCTCTTTAACAACTGGGTCTTGAGAGGTCATTTGTGCATACGTCACGTCAACACCACGCAACACAACGAGGAAACTTACTTAGTGATCCTCCCTCGTACAATATGTTAAAATCAGTACATACATGTAACATAAGTAGTTGATATCAATATAAACATTACACAACGGAAACATATCAGGTGACATGTATAAATCAATGACTGTAACAATGTAGACTTCTCACGGTTATGCGAGCCCTTAATTGTATGTGCATAAAATAAATAAAAATCAAAATAAATTTTCATTAACGAGAAATTTAAAAATTACATTTTTGACATGGCACAAGGTAGAACGTGCAATATGTTTGTACATCGCTCCAATTTATCTCGGGGCAGTACGGTTAGTATGCCCCTTAAAATACGTGCAGCGGTGGGCAGTGATTCATTATCCCCCCCCCCAAACGTTTTAATAAGTGTTTCGAGCAAACCATCTCCAGTGCAGTGGGACCGAACACTCTACCTCCGAATGCGAGTCAAGCACATCTACCGCTCGGCTACACACATTACGTGGCACAGAAGCTGGGGCAGTAGAATTCACTGCGAATCAGTTTTTTCAGTCACTCAGAAATTCAGTGTTTTATCAACAGATAAAGGCTGTTCACCGTGAACAGGGCACTTTTGAAAGACCTGCCCAAGATCTACTTGTATGCACATTGCGTACTCCTATGTGATATATAAAATTAACATTGCCATGGGCCTGGTCACTTTAATCATAAGCAAGTCAAGCGAAACTGTGGAATTATCATAAAAGTAAAATTTTTTACAAATTGTCTATTTCTTACACTTACATGGAAAAACAGAAAGCAAAATATATCATTTTAGTATTCACAAATATTTACGTACCACTTTTAATTCAACGTTAATGCATGGAACTACTTTCCTTCCGTCGTTGCCAGCTTTAATGGGCATATATCATACAATGCGCCAGTTAAAATAATTTCCAGGGGGGGGGGATGCAGAGGCAATCTTCAAAGGTTGATTTAAAAAGTGCTCAAACAATCATGGACAACCTATATTATACTTGCAAAATTCGCGGATTTATTTGCGTACAAGTTAGACTTCAAACACTGGTACCTTTGTCCTGCTTTTTCAGTTGTTGATCCGAGACTCGTACGTGACACGTCTTGGAAGACTGACGTCATTATAAACAAGCAACAAGTTGCAGGACGAACCGTGTGTGACCTTCCTTGTTGGTAACAAGCAGCAACCAGCAAGTACTTGATATATACTGATATACTGTAAAGTCTAGCCTGCCAGTCATTAACTCACGAACATTTATGGTCTATGATTATCAACCATCCAAGCTAAACGGTTATGTTGCGTGCCCACACTGAGGAAAAGGTTTTGTTGAATCAAACAATGTTTGTTTGGCGCAACCAAATTAATTGTTTGTATAGGGGCAATACAATGTTTTGTTGTTGAAACCAAATTATTTGTTTGTTCTTATTGGGTTACCCCGAAATAAAGATTTGGTTAACGAAACTTAAGATTCGTTTCGCTCTACGTAAATTAAACATTTCCGGCTAATATAAAAAAGTTAAAGCTGACTGAGAATCGAATCTATATCATCCGGGCCCAGGCACTACATCTTAGCAACCAAAGCTGTAGTGAGAACTGTTGAAGTTGGAATGTTTTTAAAGAGTGCAAATTAATATTTCAAGTTTAAAAGCTTTGCTTTTTAGCTTCCTGTTGAACTTGTTTTTATCAGGATGTTTATACCATTACTAAGCATTAATACGTGAACTTTAAAACACTGTTACTATCCTGACTCTCACAAAGAATGCACACAAACAATCGAGTTTTATCTTCAAACGAAGGCAATTAAATGAGTGACGAAACAAATATATACAGTTAATTCAACAACATATTTTGTTGACAGCATAATTTCTTTTGGCCCAATACAGATGTTTTGTTTATGCAAACGTGAATTTGGTTAGGTGAACAAAATTAATTTCGTTGCTTTTCAAGTTTTGTCTACTCAATAAAATATTTTTTTTAGGACAACTACACAAAAAAAATTTTTTGTTGACTGTTCTCTCAGTGCAAAATGAGAACTGTAAAAAAGCTTGGATGCAATACCCACAAGTACGGAAGGTGGTACCCAGAAATCACAAAAGTTCACTATTTGCACAGCTGACGAAGTTACACGTCCACACTTCACTACGCCATTTATATACAAAACCACATGTCCAAACAGGTTCTCGCTTATTTACTACTAAATTTCGCTAATTTGGATACATTTCACTGTTTCGATTTTAGACTTGCAGCTTTAAAGAAATACATTAAATCATTTTAGGGACCAATGAACCTTTCATAAGTTATTAATTTCAGTAAATATATATTAATTAATTTAACATATATAAGTAAAGACAATTATAATTTACGTGAAACAAATATTTGTATTTATTTTATACACGGAAACTATGATACTTACCACGGCCTGGTTTTACCACGTGGAAAAAACTGTTTTAACTGCATATTCCCGTGGTTTAAAGAAGGTTAAGACGTTCATGTAGTTAAATTTGAAAGATTTTTTTTTGTTTTTTAACAAAAATATAAAATATTCTTTTAAAATATCTGATTTGTAGCTTTGAAATTAACACTANACAAAACCACATGTCCAAACAGGTTCTCGCTTATTTACTACTAAATTTCGCTAATTTGGATACATTTCACTGTTTCTATTTTAGACTTGCAGCTTTAAAGAAATACATTAAATCATTTTAGGGACCAATGAACCTTTCATAAGTTATTAATTTCAGTAAATATATATTAATTAATTTAACATATATAAGAAAAGACAATTATAATTTACGTGAATCAAATATTTGTATTTATTTTATACACGGAAACTATGATACTTACCACGGCCTGGTTTTACCACGTGGAAAAAACTGTTTTAACTGCATATTCCCGTGGTTTAAAGAAGGTTAAGACGTTCATGTAGTTAAATTTGAAAGATTTTTTTTTTGTTTTTTAACAAAAATATAAAATATTCTTTTAAAATATCTGATTTGTAGCTTTGAAATTAACACTACGAAAAAATAATTATCTGCTACTCATATTTAGGGTTTTAATGTAAACACTTATTGGCTTACGCATAGCAACATAAACAGCGTATCATGAGAATAAGTTCTGTATGTTGTCATGTTTATTGTAACTGCACAGCTCACCACTATTGCCTTTTGAAATATGTATCGTTTTACTTTATTAACATATCAGTAAGATCCGAAATAGTTGAAACACATTCGTTTTTCTAACATTTTCCCAATTTCACGCGAATGGCAATTAATTCTCTTCGTTGCGTTCGTGTCAGCGTTAATTTTTTATTCTTAGTAGAAGAAAGAAGAATGTAAGCAGGGTTTCAAAGTGATTAGTAAATATTAAGTCCAGTCTGATTTAACAACCCCATGTTTTCACTTATTTCATTAGTTAGCAAGTATTTGCACCCTCACGGGATTTTACCAAGTAACAACAACCGTGTCGGGGTCACGATGGTTGAGCGGTTAGCACGCCAGCCTCCCACCAAGATGAACCGAGTTCAATCCCCGGCCGGGTCATTCCCGGATTTTCGCAAGTGGGAATCGTGCCGGACGAGGCTGGTCGGCGGGTTTTCTCGGGGATATCCCGTTTACCCCGACCTTTCATTCCGGCACTGCTCCATAATCACCTCGATTCACCCTCATCGGCTCTCAACACCTCGCTGTTAAGAGACGCCCAATTCTCTTCACTCGCTCACTCATCAACCGTGTTGGTATTTCCACCTCACCCCCCTCACCAAGCGTACTCTGATCAACGCCGTCGCTGTCCGAATTAAACGTGAAGTACGCAGTGAAGACTTCACGCGAGAAACGGAGTCAGAATGTAGTCGCAATGAAACTACTGAAGTGTTGTTTCGTTGCTAAATACCTGCTTTACTGAACAACAACCGTGAGCTTGCTTGTCTATGTTCGTTGGAAACGAAACTAGAGACCGCGCAGCATGTAAACAAACCCGGCACATGTTAAACTTACTTCATCTTATTAAGTGTTAATGCACGTAATATAAGTATATTAACCATACTGCAAACTACTCAGAGTAGACACACCCACTCTGATTAAGGCCACCACTGAACATAGTTTATATAGTTAACCTAACATGCAGCACGTTCCCGGCACCAGTTAGCACAAACGTGACGTCAGCGTACGAAGCATTTTTGCTTCAGACCACATGCAGTTGCTATGAAAGATCGGTCGAAATTAGAACGATGTAGATCAGTGGTACTCAGACCTTTTTTTAGGGGGGCATATTAAGAAAAACTAAGACCACCGCGAGCCGCACGTACGACACTTGACATAATGATATTTGTGGACTAAAAGTAGGTAGGTAATTCGATCACATTTAAAGCTCAGAGTGTCGTGTATCGTCTTGCGAGTCGTTTGTTTATTCGTTCGATACGGTGATGGCGGGCGGAGGTAGTACATCAAAAATATGTACAGAAGTCGCCTGACTGATAAAATAATAAAAAATATCGTCTAGTTTCATCAGTGACGTTAACTTTTAATAAATTCGTATTATGTATTGCTTTTTTATTTTTGTAACAGATACCCTAAAAATAAGAATTTGGTAACTTGTATCTACTGAAGCCGGCGAGTGCGGGCCACAAAGAATTGGTCCACGGGCCGCAGTTTGAGAACCCCTGATGTAGATGATACATTTATGAGCCTGAAGCGAGGGATCGGAATAACTATTTGAGTATACAGGGTGTTCGGAACTCAGTGTTCATACTCCAGACATAGTTTCTTTGGACCAAATAGTAACACAAAAGCTCTGTACACTTATATCCGGTAACGTATTTTTATATCAAATAATTGTGTTCGAAGTTGCGGCGTAACAACACCAGCAGAACTGTTAGAACAATTTTCTAGTGTAACGGTATTGTGTACTGACTAGTCTACCAGTGGCTTCATCTGTCAGTGACAATGTTTCTCTCTGCTGCCATCTTGGAAGGATTGAAGTATATCAAAAGGGGAAATATGAAAAAAANAAAAAAAAAAAAAAAAAAAAAAAAAAAAAAAAAAAAAATCAGTGTTAACTAATCGCGAAATCCTCTCGCGTTACATTAAGTCTACCAAAGCATTTTTATACAGAAATAAAATATTCGGCGAGCATATACCCAATGATTGAAACCCCCGCAGATTCTTATTCAGGACGTAGATTGTCCCAGCAGCAAAGTTTTACGAGTAGCTCGTTCCTGTAGGCGTCGCAGCTCCGGGTGGTTTTGAGAAATGCGGTTCGGTGGGGGTCTGTGACCTCCAATGGAAAAGGGCGAGGGAGGTGGTGGGCGGGGGA
>NQII01005468.1:0-27686 GCA_002778355.1 Clitarchus hookeri | reverse complement strand
TGCTTGCTAACCTTATCACATCATCCAGATGAGAGTCTGTAAGTTTGTTTCTGTACACATTCTTTGTGTATTTCATTTTTGAAAAAAAAAACGATTCGCACACGTATGTCGACTCAAAGAATGTTAATAGGATCTGAGCACTCCTTTGGACGCTTTTATATTTTTGGGGAATAATGCTCCAAAATTCCACATACTCCTTTTTTTCCCTTTTTTCTTTAAACAAAATTTCTAGGTGGGTGTCGTTTTTAAAATCGATGAATTCATCTAACAACTCTGGGTAATTACAATTCAAAATTGAAGCCAGCTCTGAGATAGTGGTTGTTTCTAAATGTCATGGATTTTCTACAAGCATCAATTATTTTTTAATTTTTCTAAGATCTTGAAACCTTTTAGGAAATTCATCTAATAGTACAGTTATATAATTTGAAATTGTAGAGAAGTTGTCCTCAAAAATGTTGATACGGTCCTCTGTTATCTTAATTATAGTTGGAAAATTGTGCAGCTGTTTGTTCTGTAGTTCTTCATGATAAAGTTTTAGCTTTTCCTCAAAAGCAAATACTTTATTCACCATCTGTGAGACTATGTTATTTTCACCTTGTAAACTCCGATTGAGGCTATTTAGTTTTTCTGTAATATCACATAGAAAGGCTAAAAGACACCACCATCCATCATTTAGTAACTCAGGGTACACTTTATTATTTTGCTCTAAAAACAGTATTATTTCATGGCGTAAAGAAAAAAACCTTTCTAAAACTTTTCCTCTACTAAGCCATCGCAATGAGGTATGTAAAAGGACATCATTATACTCGCTTCCCAGTTGTTCTAAAAGACTTTTAAATTTTCTGTGGTTCAATTCTCTTGCTGGTATGTAATTGACACTATTGATAACCGTCTTCATCACAGCTTCAATTTCTGGATTTACAACACGTGCCGCCAAGTTTTCTTGATGGATAATGCAATGAAATGTAATTAAATTTGTTAAATTATATTTTTTCTTAAACAACGTAAGAAATCCATTTTCGGATCCAGTCATTGAAGGACAGCCATCGGTGCAAACACACAATATGTTTTGTATATAAATTTTATTCTGCTCTAAAAAATTGCAAATAGTATCAAGGTAATCTGTGCCTCGGGTTTGACCTTTCATTGGAAGAAATTTTAAAAAACCTTTAAAGATTAAAATATGTTCTGTACAATATCTAACAAACACCGAGCATTGCGATGTTGCTGAAACGTCGGTACTGGAATCGAAAGCCAAGCTAAAAAACTTGCAGTTTGTAAGGTTTTCTAATAAGTTATCGTAGATGAATTTTGAAATGTCTTCAATACGCCTTATACAGGTTGAATCGGAGAGCTGTAGTTTTTTTTATATTAGACAATATTTGTATTTTGTTGCTGAATTTATCAAAAAGTGCATTGGCCCCACAAATAAAGCATTCTTTTACAATTTCTGCATCGGTGAATGGTTTAATATGCTTACCAAGAATGTAACAAATTTGATATGATGCCATGGTTACCGCGGAGTCTTGTGATAATGCCACGGACATAACATTTTGCTGTTGTTGCAATAACTTCTTAAAAAAAGTCAATTTCTCACTTCTTAAAGACGATCCAGAAGGAAACGTTTCGTTGAACGATTTGTGTTTTGTGTTAAAATGACGAGAAATATTGTATTTCTTTAACATAACTCTTTCTCGGCATATCAAACAAGTAGCTGCATTGTTTTTGTTAGGAACAACAAAATATTCCGTTTCCCACTCGTCTNTTAAAAAAACTCAATTTCTCACTTCTTAAAGACGATCCAGAAGGAAACGTTTCATTGAACGATTTGTGTTTTGTGTAAAAATGACGAGAAATATTGTATTTCTTTAACATAACTCTTTCTCGGCATATCACACAAGTAGCTGGATTGTTTTTATTAGGAACAACAAAATATTCCGTTTCCCACTCGTCTTGAAACCATCTGTTTTTATCACATATTTTTCTTTTATACTTAGAAGACACTCCTGACATTATTTTGATAGAAAAATAACTATTTTACACTTAACAAAACCAATTAACTGCAATTACCAGGCGAACTTTGATAATTTGTGTGTGTCATGTAAACAAATTTAAAACAAGTGACGACAAATAAGGCAAGACGTAGGTACAGAAGTGTGAAAGCAAAAGAGGAATTCCCGCCGCTGGCTGTCTCGCTCGCGCAACCCGCAACTCTGAGTTGTGGGAGATAATAAGAGAGATTGCTATATCCCAACACTGCGCGCACCGCGGTAGGGATTTATGTACTTCTAGCGCCCATAGTTTCTCTGATGAGCGCGCATTTTAAAATGCTTGGTAATTTTATAACTCCAGGTGGGCCAATCACGAAAGCTCGGTGGGCCGCATGCGGCCCGCGGGCCGCAGGTTGAGTATAGCGGGTCTAATCGGAAAAGCTTTTCAGTAAGATATAAAGACACACAAACTCCAGAATTTTACTCTGAAGTAAATATTTGTATAAAAGGCTTCGAAAAGCACTAATATAATAATTTTACAAATCCAGGGCAAGGACAGTGATTGCATGGAATAGATGCGCAATGAAAACGCAATATTATTTCAAATGTCCAAATACTTGTTTTCCAGGCAATCGTCTAGGAGAGAAACGTTTTTGGAGAAAAGTTTGTAAAGCTATTTTGCACAACATTTTACCTGCCTGGATGTCTTAAATCACTTTAGTTTTATCTTACGTATATTATTAAAACTGTTTCTTCGACATAACGACTCATGGCCTTTCAAAGTGACGTAGTTATGCATGGTCCATTTGAAAACGAAAACCGCTTATCATACGGATAGAAAGCCTATGAAAAACGAAATACTTGAAGTACGGACACGAAATACTTGAAGTACGGACACGAAATATAAGAAACCAACTGCTGTGTTGAAAAATCATAACCTTTGGTACTAGACCTGTATGTATCGATTGGACAATGTCGCGAATTCATTTTAGAAGCTAGATGTTAGGGCGCGCCACCAACCACCAGCTCCTGCGGCATGGAGTTCACCACGCACTGGCTTAGCGGCCTGCAAGAGCAGCAGGACACGGCCTACAGGGGTGAGTGCGTGCAGCTGAAGGAATGTCGAGGTCACCCCACATCCTCAGGCCCGGCGACCCGAGGAGCGACCCGGCCGGCCCGCCACAGTCCAGAGGGGGAAGCAGTCACTCTCCGGGAGTCAACCCGGTCAGCCGTGCAACGCACGCTTTTGTGTACTATGTAAGAGAATTGTAAGCTTTTCCTTCAACAAACCGCTCGTACCCAGCACATGCTGGTGGTCGTCTTTATATTTCTGTAACTTGCCGTCACGCCTTTTAGTTGTCTCCCCTCTCTCGGTAGACCTGCAGGACTACAGGGGTGACCCCGATTTGATTTGGTAAGTTCGGGTGCCCGGAAGTGGGGCGGGCGCCTTCGGGAAAAGTCGTGACGTCGCGCCACCCCGGCCGCCCGTGCCTCGCAGCGGCTCGCGAACGAGTGGAGCGCGCGAGGACATTCTGCACCACACTGCGCATGCGCGTCTTGCAGCAGCACCACAACAAGTAGGTAGTGCGCACAAGGGCATTCGGTGTCACTCCATGCACCCCCGTCGGATCTCTGTGTGGTGTCGTGTCTTACACGGAAAGACCCAGCAATGTCAGAACCTCCTTCGTCCACCGTCTCGGTCGACTGAGTGTCAGTCCACGTCCCACCATTCTGGGCGGCCGACCCAGAAATGTGGTTTATGCAGGTATAGAACAAGTTTGCCCACACAGGGATCACCTCAGACAAGACAAAGTTCCATGATGTGGCGGGCAACCTTGATTGCAAGTTCACCACCGAGGTCCGCGATATCCTCACACACCCCCCATCTTCGGGCAAATATGAAAGGCTGAAAACAGAGCTAATCAAACGGCTGAGTGCCTCGCAGGAGCGGAAGACGAAGCAGCTATGGCCGACCGGAGGCCCTCCTAGTTACTCCGACACCTCCGCAGTTTGTCAAGGACCACCATCCCGGACGACCTCCTCCGGTCATTGTGGCTGGGCAATCTCCCGTCAGCGACGCAGGCGATCCTGGCCATGCAGATAAACTCCCCCCTGGACTCCATGGCCGACGCTATCGCGGACACCAATCTGTAGTCACATGTGGCAGAAGCAGCCTCCCTCGAGGCCATGTTTCACAGGATGGCAATGCTCATGACCGTGAAGATTGGGAAAATGGCCACGACTCTGCATCAGGAGATCGCAGCAACCACAACCCATGAAGATCAGCACCATAATCGCAGTGACCGTTCTCTGTCGGAGGGAAACCATCCATGATCTCACAGGAAGGGTCTGCCTGGGGCTTGCTGGTACCACCATCACTTTGGGGATGCAGCAAGCAAGTGCACCGCACCCTGCCCGCACACCACGGAAAACGACCCGGAGGTATGTTGATGGCAGCCAGAGACCGCTCTCTGCCCTCCGGTTGCCACCTGCTCATTACGGAATGTGGAACTAAGGTGCCGTTTTTAGCCGACACTGGAGCAGACATTTGTGTTTTTCCGTATTCGCGATTTCCGGGCAGGCGCCGTCAGTTTAGTTACACTCTGGTTGCTGCTAATAGCTCGCCAATTGCAACCTATGGCTCAGTCACCTTCACACTGAACTCGGGACTCAGGCATGACTTAGTCTGACGCTTCGTGTTTGCCGATGTCACCAAACCCATCCTCGTTGCGGACTTCTTTCGCCTCTACGGCTTCTTGGTCGATATTCGGAACCGGCGCCTGGTGGAATGTACCACATTGCTTACCGCGACCAGTGGTAAAGTTACGGGTGACATCAGTAGCATCAGGACATTCGCCCAACCAGTGAAGTACCCCAACTTGATCCTAAAATTCGCCAGCCTCACCCAACATTCGGGTGCCACCCAACCTGTCCAACATAGCACTGCCCACTATATCAATACAACTGCCGGGCAGCCTGTGCATGGTATGCCATGATGCTTGGCTCCAGATCAGCAGCATTTTGCCAGGAGGGAGTTCGAGGCGATGTTAAAACTACGCATGGCGCGACCATCTAGCAGCTCGTGGGTGTCACCTCTCCACATGGTGCTTAAGAAAGGAGAAGAATGGCGACTCTGCGGGGACTACAGGGTGCGTAACGCACGCATGGTCCCAGACAGGTACAAAAATACTGCATATTCAGGACTTCTCACATACCTNAAGAAAGGAGAAGAATGGCGACTCTGCGGGGACTACAGGGTGCGTAACGCACGCATGGTCCCAGACAGGTACAAAAAATACTGCATATTCAGGACTTCTCACATACCTTGCATGGCAAAACAATTTTTTCCACTATCGACCTAGTCCAGGCATACAGCCATATCCCTATTGCTCCCAGGACATCTCCAAAACTGCTATCACAGCTCATTTCGGTCGCTTCAAGTTCCCATTTATGTCCTTCACTCTGCGGGACACTGCCGAGACCTTCCAGAGATTTATGGATGAAGTCCTTTGGGGCCTCGATTTTTCTATGTCATATCTGGATGACATATTAATGGCATCCTGTGATGACGAGGATCATTAACGACATCTGGACGAGTTCTTTTCTTGCCTGGTGGTCTACAGACTCCTCATCAACCCAGCCGAGTCCATCTATGGAGAGTCAAGAGTCATATTAATTTGGGGAAGCTTGTACTTATTATTTATCTGTGTTGATTTCGCGATTCGGCCAGTTATTTGACATACCGTAGAAGGCTCGTGTGCCTATAGCAGATCCGAAACAAAAGAAGTGACAAATCACAGACAACCAATAAGAATGTAATTGACAACCAGCCATTGAGGTAACGACAGTGGCTTGAAAAAGCCGTATATTCCACTATGAAGTCTAGCCCAGAAGTATTTGAACCAGGGAGTTGTTCAGGTATGTAATAATTATATTTCCGTCTTAAAAAAGAAACCAACGCCACTTGCTACAAAACCATGTGTAATCCTCATGCTTTAAAATGGAAGTTCCCGTGATAGGGAACCATGAACCATGAACTAGCCCTTATATACACAGATTATTATAGGATAACGACGTTGCGGTTACTTGTCCTGATTTTCTTTAAGTCCCTCAAAGTAATGGTACGTTCATAGTAAACACAACTGCATTAAAATATACACAGTATTAAGACATTTTTTCCTTCACCGCTTATGTTCATTATACCCAGATATGAGTAGATTACGACTCAACTGCAGAAGCCTGAACTATCTAAAAAATTGTGATGGACACGTGAGCCATGGATGAGAGGCGAATTTTAACTCACTTGAAAGATTATGTTTTTTAATATACGGTTAATATTGATGATTAGCGGTAGGTAACGATTAGCTTGAACTGCGGAACAGTAATGCCGGAATTAGGTGCGTGCTGGTGCCACACGAGTATTAAATAGGTTTTAATATAGTAAGAAAAAAATCATTTGTGAAAATAATATTAATTTACAACTGTGTGTGTTTGGCTGAGTGCAAGACAAGCAAATTCATTTGAACAACCCCTAGTAATGACGTTGACGTTCTCATGCACTCGCTTTTATTTCACTAAATATAGTCAATTCAGAGTTACTTCAATCTTTTCTGAAGCCCTGGTAAAGTTCTACTTCCAGGATATTCCTCCGCCTCATGCTAACAAAGTTTAACCTAGCCTATAAAATATTAACAAAGGGACAGCGCATCGCGTTCATGTGCACCTTAATAATTTTTACTTGGCATTAACAACGCACTTATATTATGCATGTATTTATGCATACTACTTATGAATGAAATCATAGAATTATAGATAAAATATAATTGACGATTGGATTGAACAAAACAATATATATATTTATGCTAACAAATGTTTATAAAACATGAGTGATACATTACATATTTCGGAAACAACCAATCATGTCATACATGGCGTGATTTTTCAAAGGTTTAATTTAATAAGTGTGAAGAAACCGCGAACAGACTATTTTCATAAACAGATTATTACGTTGGACGGTCGGATCGCAAACGCGGGACTTGAACAGGTAGTCTGGAGTTGTCCGCGATGTTACCCCGGCCTGCCACGGAGACCGAATGGCCACTACTTGAGGGAGGGTAGGGCGAGTCTGTCCCCTCCACGCGCCTGACTCTGGCATCAAGTGCCCTGAGTTGACCACGTCCCGGCCCAGAAACTCCACCCAGAAGCGCCGTATTTCCAGCCCTGCGAGCTCTACACTGAGTTTGGGGGTCTCTAGATACCACTCTTAAGAGCCGGCCAAATATCTCCACTCTCTACTCAATCTCCACTCGTAAAAAATTAACACTAGCTCTTTCAGTCACAGATTAATAAAGTTCCTAAAACGAAAACTTGGTTAGGAACTGTACCAGTGTCAGTCCAATGTATTGCCATCTATCAGGACCAATAAAACTTTGTTCGTACTTGAATTGGATTGGAAAGGGATTATTAACGTCCCCCGGTGTTACATCTGAAGGCTTATCAGAGGACGGCTTACAAACCAACGTGTGACCTAACTTAAACTAACACCCATGCCTTGCATGGGTTCCGAACCCAGAGCCCCGCGCACCCTAGACCGACGGCGCAACAACCGACTGCGCCATGAGAGGTCAGCTGCGTGTTTGATGCTAGTGGCAAGTTTTTTTTTACTACGGAATATTTATTCCATTCACTGTCACTTACGGCATTTCTGAAGCCCTGCTGAAGTTCTGCTTCCGGGATATTCCTCAGCCCCATGCAAACAAAGCTTAGCCGAGTGTAGAAAATTACACCAAAGGTATAACGCACCGCATTTATGCGCACTCAGTTCAATAATGATTTGCATGAAAACTATTTCTTACTGGGCATTACGAAATAAAATATTTTGGTAAATAGAATTTTTTAAAAATCCAATTCAACCAAAACTTAAAATAATTTCATGTTAACAGAAGTATAGAATCCTTGCGATGCGTGATATGNAAAAAATCCAATTCAACCAAAACTTAAAATAATTTCATGTTAACAGAAGTATAGAATCCTTGCGATGCGTGATATGTTCAGGAAACAAGCAAACATGTCTTGCACGGGGTGATTTTTCAAATGTTTGATTCAAAAAGTGCGAAGATAACGAGAGTAGACTATAGCATCTGTTTGTGGGGCCACGGAATGTAATCTCAATAAAACCGAGTGGCTTCACTTACTGGACGATTTTTTTCTGGCGTGTACATTAAATTCACATCCTGTGCAACACCCACATATTGGAAACTGTAACTGAAACGGTTTTATTTCCACGGATCTAGTGAATGATATCCACATAATCGTAATTATACTAAATAGTTTTACCTCTCTAATGTGCATAAAACCAAATGAAACAAAGCTGCCATTCATTTTAGACATTCCTTTTTTAATAAAACCGTAAGACATATAGCCTATTCACGGTAAACCGAACACTTTTTAAAGCCCTGGTTAAGATCTGCTCGTATGCATGTTGTGTAAAATTAACACTGCCATGGGCTAGATCACTTTATTTATGCGTCGGCCATGTGAAACTATAAAATTATTAGAAAAGTAAATATTTTACAAATATGCTTATTCTTGCACTTGGGTGCATTAAAAAAACAGAAGGCGAAAGAAATCGTTTAAGTTATCACAAATGTTTACTTAACAGTTTCAATTCGATGTTCAGACATGGAACTACTTTCCCTCCATCGTTACCAACTTAACTGGGCGCATGCCACCCAGTGCGCCCGTTAAAATATATGCGGTTAGGGACAGTGACTTTTTTTATAAGGTTGATTTCAAAAGTGCTCACCTTATAGCGAACAGCCTATAAAATTAATTTACATTAATCGCTGCGATGGTTGCTGTATTTAACTAACGAAGGTATTTATTACGTTTAAATATACGCAATCACACGAAGATTGAATTTTTCTTGAACCAAATATAGAGGAACGTAAAACCATAAACAGTACCCGAAGGGGTTGGAATCAACATTACCACTACTACTGTAATGTACACATACATGCACTCATATAGGCCACGATATAAACGTAGTCTGTATTAACTTTCCCAGTACGTGATCCTGATGAACATACAATTGGTTGACCTAAATTCCAAAATTACATACACGAAAAAAAATTTAATGGAAAATTTGTTGACAAGAACACTGTGCGACAAATTAGTTAAAGTAGCCATCTTGGCACGAACATTTCTCTATGCGTATTTTTATGGATAAAAAGGTTCTAAATGTAAGCGACGAATATTTTATCACGTAGTTCAAACATTTATGCTATCCTACTTTTGTATGGTGAAGGTAGACGATGGTTTTTTTTTTTTTTNTTTTATCACGTAGTTCAAACATTTATGCTATCCTACTTTTGTATGGTGAAGGTAGACGATGGTTTTTTTTTTTTTTTGGAAAAGGAATTTCAGTGGATTTTTTTTACCAGTGAAACATGATAATTTTAAAATAGCAGAGTGAATAAATAAGTTTGTGTTCTGTACGGCTGCCTGTAGAAATAAACAGTAATGCACAGCGCACGAAACCCTGACCATAAATTTCTTCTTCGGTGACAAATTAGTCAACAGGAATGAGAATATTCCACTGGCTGGACAAGGGGCGAGGGTTGGGGAAAAAGAGAACATTCAGTTTTTTTTATCTGCTTGAATATGACCGAAAAAAGTATATATAATTTAAGGAGCATCTGGGGAGGGAGAGAGAGGGAGAGAGAGAGAAATACAGAGTGATATCNTTTTATCACGTAGTTCAAACATTTATGCTATCCTACTTTTGTATGGTGAAGGTAGACGATGGTTTTTTTTTTTTTTGGAAAAGGAATTTCAGTGGATTTTTTTTACCAGTGAAACATGATAATTTTAAAATAGCAGAGTGAATAAATAAGTTTGTGTTCTGTACGGCTGCCTGTAGAAATAAACAGTAATGCACAGCGCACGAAACCCCGACCATAAATTTCTTCTTCGGTGACAAATTAGTCAACAGGAATGAGAATATTCCACTGGCTGGATAAGGGGCGAGGGTTGGGGAAAAATAGAACATTCAGTTTTTTTTATCTGCTTGAATATGACCGAAAAAAAAGTATATATAATTTAAGGAGCATCTGGGGAGGGAGAGAGAGGGAGAGAGAGAGAAATACAGAGTGATATCNGAAAAAAGTATATATAATTTAAGGAGCATCTGGGGAGGGAGAGAGAGGGAGAGAGAGAGAAATACAGAGTGATATCTATTCCACCATGGCCAAATGACGCCACACTGCGTGGGCTAAAAAAAATAGCTGGAGCGAGAGGAGGATGGTAGGAGAAATTATTGTCCCCTGATTATTCTGCCATCTGGTGGAAGAAATTTTTAATTAACTTAGAATACTTGGAGCGGAGATGAGTCAGCGAAAAGGACGAGAAGGAAGGATTATGTTAAGGAGGGAGGAGGGAGAAAAGGGTCAGCCATCGTTAAAAGAAAGCGAGCCATTTGCATCAAAACCGTGTGCCGGTAGTAAGTCAAACGGATTAAATACGTGCGAGGTGAAGGGTGTTTTTGAAATATATTTATGCGCGCAGTACCGCCCGGAGTTCTTATTCACGAATAAAAAAAAATCTGCGGAAAGTGCAAGAGGAGGGGAGGAGGGAAGGAGAGGGAGATGGGTGATGGATGTAGGGCCACGCTTCAGTGCTGCCAACTGTGTGAAACGTGGCCTGAAGGCTTAACAGTGAGCGCTAGGTTGGCGCCGCCTGCTGTCTCGGTTACTAAGCCTAAATAGTTCGACTCCCTGCCACTACTTGCACATGGCGCCACTGTGCACTACTACAACTAAAACAAAAGCAGTGAAAATTAAAAAGATAATAAATAACTGAAAACAGATTTACAAGCTACTATTATTTGTAAAGAGTATTCCTACTTTCCAAATTAAATNAAGATAATAAATAACTGAAAACAGATTTACAAGCTACTATTATTTGTAAAGAGTATTCCTACTTTCCAAATTAAATTCTTATATCATAACAAATTAGCGACAGAAATCAATGGATACTAGATTACCCGCCGTACATTGTTCTTTCGTACCAGTCTCAGATATTAATTTCTAAATGTAAACCAACCTGGTTCTTACGTAAGGTTCTGAGGTTGAATCAGACCTCCGAGACATCACATACTTGGATGATGTGCATGAAACAATTCGCCCATTTTACTCCTACGAGTAGGTAGAATTCTATCTCGACAGCTACTGAAAGTTGCAACGGATTACGTAGGAACCCTTCATGAGCAGTGCACATATAGTGATACGTGTTTTCGCCCATTTTCTATTTCGCAATTAAATGTTGTGGTTATGGCAGCGAAACTTAAACTTGAAACAGAATGAGGCTACATGTACAGTCGCTTAAAAAGATAGCTTTACAACATAAACGAGTACTCCCATATAAAACCATTGACACTTATTGACATAAAATTTGCGCACCTTTAAATCCCATTTACTCGCCACGAAAGTTGGTTAATAGGCACATCGAGAGATGATATAGAAATTATTAAAGTTTCGTGCAACGGTGCACGCAAGTTGTACAAGGTTGCTTGCTGCCTTTGCTCTTATAAGGGCCGTTTGCAAACAAGTTTCAGAACATTGCATATGATGTTAGACACACGATACTTATCGGGAGTGATTGATGGGTGATAGGCATACCGAGAATATGCACGAGCCAGCCGTGCGAACAAATGACGGAGTTTGAGAGAGGAGGGATATCATGGTTGCCAAATACAGGGTGGATGGTGCACTGAATCGCCTGCAAGACTAGCCGCCATTCTTCACAGTCAGCTCGCGTCGGGAGCAATGAACACGTGACATAGCGTAGCAATTCTGGGTTACCACGGCTGGCCGTCAAGAGGGGGNTTTTCAGACGCCTAGCAAGGTGAGTCTGCGGTCTTGTCGACTTTCGCGTGCGTTTTCACTAACACGTGTCAGTCGACAGCAGTTTTGCATTTCTACGGTCGGACGACGAATCACGCTTTTCTAACGGGAATGGTTGACTACGGTGCCAGAATTTGGAGAACCGCATGCGAGCACCACAATTACGGCTTCATTACAGCAGCACATGTCCCCTACTACTGATGCGATAGTCTAATGAGGCAACGCATATGACCTTTGTTCGTCGCTGATATATAAATACACGCATATACATAATTATAATATTTCATTTATCAGTGCAATCTATTTCGTTTAGTATATTCATCTGCAAAGAGCTTTCGGGCGCATAGATTGTTAGGTATTGATAGCATTAAATTAGTGTAAAATTGTGCTTAGTCAGGGAATCAAGTGCAGGTAGAAATTAATGTTCTTGCTAACCATGATAGGACAATCGCCTCGTCTAATGCNCTTAGTCAGGGAATCAAGTGCAGGTAGAAATTAATGTTCTTGCTAACCATGATAGGACAATCGCCTCGTCTAATGCAAGCACGAAATTGCATATACTATTTCACTTGAAAATGCAATCGATTGTGTTTATTGATACAAGTATCATTGAATGTACAGGAGGAAGCTGAAGAGATCCTGAGGCCCCGTATGGTGCCTTTACTTGCAGAATTCCAGGATAAAAAATTCCAGCAATATAACGTTTGCCCGCACACGCCTCTGGATTTCCAGCAGTGCTTATATCATGTGTCAAAACTTCCATAAGCCACCCGATAAGTTGATTTGTCTTTCACATAACATTTCTGAGACCAGATGGGAAGTCAACTAAGCTTCCTCCATGTTGAAGTCCTGAGTGTTCTTAATTCTAAGCATAATTTTAACAGATCTGTGGGGAAATTTGTCGCAGGATAACATGCGGCGGAGAGTGGTGTGGAGAGGTTTAGTCGGCTCTTAATAGTGATGTTTTGAGAGCCGATGAGGGCGAAGCGAGGTGAGTATGGAGCAGTATCGGAATGCAAGGGCGGGGTAAACGGGAGATCCCCGAGAAAACCCGCCGACCAACTGTATCGTCCGACAGATTTCCTCATGCAAAAAATCCAGAAGTAACCCCGCCGGGAATCGAAACCGGATCCCCTCGGTGGGAGGCGAGCGCTCTAGCTACTGTGTCACCACGGCCCCAATAACGCACCGTGCTTGTCTGACTCCATGCCTGACATCATCGACTAATGTCTCCAGGTACGATGTGATCCGTCAAGGTACTATAATTAGGCCTTCTTATATTTGCAAGTGGGCAGAACTTCGTCCACAGGCAATAATATTGTAATAACTAGAGACTGGAAAATTTCGCGAATTCATTTTAGGACAAGTTGTACTTACACATGTCCATCTCTGTGATGTTTTTAATTGATCACAGTGCATTAGACACGCAATGGTGAAATCAGAGCCAATAACAGGTCTGTAAGAAAACCAGCACCGAATTCTGTGCCACCTGATCTGAGGTAAAACTGGCTACACACTGCAGCAGCAGCCAATGAATAAAATTTTGAGGCTTGAAAATACATAGAGAGCGGAGTCTACTACTTCCTTTACCTGTAACATCACACTAATGAAATGTCAGTTGAATCAAGTCACTTCTTGGTACTGAAATTTTTATGGCAAAGCGTGTATTTTGTACAGGTTTAGCGATTTGTAGTTTATTTTATAGTAACAAAGTAATTAAAAATCTAGAACATTTACATAAAACATCGAAAACATGTTTGCTTAAATGAGTGGGAATTTTTGTTTTAGCAAGGTAATTAGAAAAGCAAACAGCATTATTATACGCAACCGACAACTTACGGGGTGACTTGGGGGGGGGGAGGGTAGTCGTCGTACGTCGTATACGGCCAGCTGAGTGTAAGCGTAGGTGAGTGTTTCGATAATCAATCTACAGGAGTCCAGTTTGGTTGAATCGCGAGTCCGAATATCTCATTATTACGTGTTCTTGTCGGGTGTCTAGAACTGTTAAAATAATATGGCGGAATTTCAGCATATTTTATGATACGCACCACGACACCACAATACGTCTTAATATCAGGCGCTTGTTGAGCAAGAAACGGCCCCACCTTCAAACCTGGAGGGGATTCCTTCTGTTATGGGTCTGGCATTCTAGGTTCGTATCCCAATTACCGGCGACATGTTTGAGAATGTGATCCGACTGGTAAGGCGTGATTTGACGATCATGAAAATATGATACCGACACAAAATTTCTACATATTTCAGTTGTAAAGGGTGAGTCACAGCAGGTGTGGACTCAATCATAAAAGTAACGTTGAAATATATGCGCTTCAAACACATAAAACCTGCCTCTTGATTGAAATTATGTAGTTAATAGACTCTGTGTCATTGGTAAGTGGAGGAACATTTCGCGAGTAAATGACTTGCACGATAGACTCCACAGTACCTTGAATTCTCAAGCTTAAGAAAGGGGAGGGGCATATAATATTTTTAAAATTATACTTTAGAGACAATTATCGTTTGACTTCTTGTACTACTCTCCTTCTCTAGTCATTCTCAGGAGGAAATCAATAATTTATATCCACTTACTCCACACGGTAAACAAATAAATTATGTAACAGTTATACAGTCGTACAAGCGATATACTACGCTTTGTCACAGAAGAAATTTCTATAATGAATGCTGACTACGTTTTATAACTCAAATACTGATAACACCAAAATTATTTCTATATATCCCCTTAAGTCATTGTTCCATTGTCTGCTGCTTTAGTGAGTACACTGTTAAAACATTACAAGTATTCCCATAAATGTATACGAAAGTGTACAGTTATTAGAGGATGAACCTCATGCAGAAACGGAAGCCACAGCATTTGTGGGCTCTAATAAAGATAAAATCGTAGTAAAAATGTCCGGGAAGGCATTGGGTACTTCTTAAATGAAACTGAATGTTTCCACACAATATCCTTTGTAGCACATTCCTGCCGCGTGACGTCCAGAAAAATCGGAGAAACGGTAACTGACTGTTTTCCTTCATCGATGGCACCACGAGTCAAGATGGCCGCCGGCCATGGCACTCGCAACTCTCGGCATATGAATCCAGGCACACGAACTANGCAGAAACGGAAGCCACAGCATTTGTGGGCTCTAATAAAGATAAAATCGTAGTAAAAATGTCCGGGAAGGCATTGGGCACTTCTTAAATGAAACTGAATGTTTCCACACAATATCCTTTGTAGCACATTCCTGCCGCGTGACGTCCAGAAAAATCGGAGAAACGGTAACTGACTGTTTTCCTTCATCGATGGCACCACGAGTCAAGATGGCCGCCGGCCACGGCACTCGCAACTCTCGGCATATGAATCCAGGCACACGAACTAAACAACAAAAGCCAGACAGAACAAGCCTGAACTCTGAAGTCAGGCGAAAGGACGCCTGGAGCGCGCGGCTGCAAGGACGCGTGCACATGCACGTACAGCAGGTTGCCGCGTTGCTAGGCGACGGCACCGCAGCGAGTTGTCCACCGTGGGCGGCGCGGCGTGCGAACAAACGCAACCTGCCGTTACGGCGACTGCGCACTGCGGTGTAGACCGTTCACGGTAAGCTGAGCGCTTTTGAAAGCACTGCTGAAGATCTGCTTGTATGGACGCGCAATCTTCCGCTATATGTAACAATAACATTCTCACCAACATGATCACTTCATTCGTGCTTCGATCAAAAGAAACCAAGAAATTATTTCGAAAACATAATTTTTTATAAATTTCATTATTCTCACTTTTATATGATTGAGAAAAAACAGAAATAAAAAGAAACCATTTCAGTATTTCCAAATGCTTACCTAACACTTTCATTTCAGCTTTAAAGCATGGAACTACTATCCCTCCGTCGTTACCAACTTTACTGGACGCATACCAGACACTCTACCCGTTAAAATATATGCAGGTAGGGACAGTGTCATTTTTCTGGGGTTACTTCAAAAGTGCTTCATTAACCGTGAACAGTCTTAAGTTCTTAAGTGGGCAACGCTGGCATTTGGTCACCTGGTGATAGGCAACTTGTTGTACACGTGTGTATTTGCAGCTGCTTACTCCCAACGTTGCCGCGTATAACTTCACCTTCTCACCTACGTAGAACACGATTGCCTTTCCGGGACATTTCGTTACTAAGTTATCCTGTTAATTTAAGCCCGCAGATGCCGTGGCTTCCGCTTCTGTACAGAGCTCAGATATGCACATCTTGTGTATGGAAAAGCGGCCAGGTACTGATGAAATACGGAGCTGATATCCGTAAGTACAAAATACGGAATGTCTCCGTATTTCTTATAGATAAGGGTTTCGGAAACGCACATGGTAGTGTCTACATGAAGCTTTGCTCGTCATCGTAACCGGATAATGATCGTTTCTGCAGCAGTTAAGATATACAAGTCGACGCTTTGCACCTATTCCTTCAAACATCAAAGATAGCACCGTGCTTTTATAACAGTTTGCAACACTTTAAAAACTCAATCATTTACATAAAATGAATAAATAATGCACCTAAAAATGTTATGAAATGTCGTATATACACCCTCTGTTACTGTAAGAAAGATATATTTGAGTGGGGAGAGCTAGAGAGACAGAAGCTTTTGATTGGTGTTAAAATCTCGCTCCAGAATAGTGCATTTTCTTTTGTAGAGACAGTAAAATACTAACGTTACAAAAATTAAATATTTTTTTATAATTTATTTTTTTTAAATGAAAGTACAGAAAATTATATTTCACTATAATGCAAATATGCTCTTGAAGGGGTAATGCTGATAAATCTTCTAAGTAATGTTACTGCGACTAAATAACAATTTTTTTTAACGAGGTAGCTTCTTTTACCGCAAACCAGGTAGAAGGAATTCTGTCATACCGACTTATAACTAATTCAGTCCTCCAAGATGTGCCCAAAATTAAGCGTGATCCAGTAAACGTACGCGTATTGAACATCTAGCTCGTAATTTAATGAATTCGGGAATAATTTTCTGTCTCTAGATTTGTAAATAAAACCTCAGCTCGAAGAGGCCAAGAGACGGGTTTTGACATATATTGATGTATTATATGTGCTCTACTATCCTTAAATTAAATATAAATGCTTTATACACCAAAATCTTCCTCAAGAAAGTCTCTAAATTATGTCAGAAACCGCATTCAAATCGATCAGGAAGTTTAGAAGTACTAAGCGAATACACAGAAAGACGCGGATAAGTGACTTTGTTTTATACTATTTAGAGACTAGAAAATATGGCATTTATTATTATTTTCCCCCAGAAGTTCGTTTCAGCTGCGGACCAACTATATCTCAGACACTCCGAAAGCATTTCATTTCATTGAAAAATATCGTGTTAAAATATACCATACCATATATTATGTGGTGGTTAAAATTATTTTATAAATACGTAGAACCCCGCTAATCCGTCCCCCGCTAGTCCAGCTCTCCTGTTAATCCGGCTAGTCAGGAGTGCCATCTGACTGAGGACAGGCACGGGGTGGTGGCCGGCCCACGCGCATGCGCCCTACCCGATAGTTAGTCACCAGCGTAAACAAAAGCTCAGTAGACCTTTGAGTTTTCACGAGTGCATTATTGAGCTCTTTTATTCTAACGTTTTAGTGTGTCCGGCTAACTGCGAGCTTTTATAAACGTTCATTATGGCAACACAGAAACGTATACATATCACACTGTCTTTGGAGGAGAAATTAGAAGTGCGTGCAAGATTAGACAAAGGAGAATCTCTACAGAAAGTTGCAAGTGAAGTGGGAGTGGGTGTATCTACAGTGAAAGACTGGAAAAAAAATAAAAAAGATCTACAAAAAGTCTGAAAGTTTGGAAAACTTTAAAAAAACCGAAATCTGAACTTTTAGATAATGCTTTGTGGTAATGGTTAGAGCAAGAAAGAAGAAAAGGAACTCCATTATCTGGCCCAATTTTAAAAGAAAAGGCCGTTACCTTAAATAAAAAATTGGGAGAAGACGAAAAGTTTACAGCTAGTGAAGGCTGGCTAAACCGCTGGAAGAAACGCTATGGCATCAGAAATGTAATCATTTCAGCCGATAAACTGTCTGCTGATGAGACAGCTTCAACTGGATTCGTTTCTAAGTTTGAGTCTTTGGTCCAGGAAAATAATTGAACTCCTGATCAAGTGTATAACATTGATGAAACAGGGTTAAGTTATAAGATGCTACCAACATAGAACGCTGGCTGCACAGGGAGAAGCTGTAGAAGGCATGAAACTTGCTAAGGACAGGCTGACTATTGCTGCATGTAGCAATGCTAGCGGATGTCATAAATTGCCCCTTTTTATAAATAGGGAAATCTTAAAAACCAAGGGCTTTAAAAAATATTGATATGACCTCACTACCTGTTTACTTTCGAAATAAAAAATCCGCTTGGATGGACTGCTTACTTTTCAAAACTTGGTTTTCTGAACTGTTTGTTCCTCAAGTCGAAAAGAAATTTAAAAGCTAAATATCTTCCTCCACGTGCTATATTGTTGCTGGCTAATGCACCGTCGCATCCGTCTGAAAATG
Source organism: Clitarchus hookeri (assembly GCA_002778355.1). Lineage (NCBI taxonomy): Eukaryota > Metazoa > Arthropoda > Insecta > Phasmatodea > Phasmatidae > Clitarchus > Clitarchus hookeri. The sequence continues at coordinate 9,249 of NQII01005468.1, read as the reverse complement.
AAATGGTAAAGGGAGAAATTAAAGCTGTATTTCTTCCTCCTAACGTTGCTTCTCTGATCCAACCTATGGATCAAGGTGTGTTCGAGTGGCTAAAGAGACAATATCGCCGGAAATATATTGGATCAATATTAGATAAGACCNATTCAACCTATGGATCAAGGTGTGTTCGAGTGGCTAAAGAGACGATATCGCCGGAAATATATTGGATCAATATTAGATAAGACCAAAGAAGGCAGCAATCTCTTTAAAGCTATGAAAACAATAAATATTAAAGATGTCATTTATACGATTGCTGATGCTTGGGCAGAATTATAAAGTTCAACTCTCAAAAAATCTTGGCGGAAACTTTTGCCGACAATGGAGATAGAGGATCATCAAAACGACGACGATGACACTCCAGCCATTGTGGAACAAATTCAAATATTCTACTCAGAAATTAAATCCACTGACGTATGTGCGTGGATAAACAATGTACACTCTGATTGTACGGAAGAGGACTTGGATGGCGACCAAATTATTTCTGCCATAACACAAACTACAGACAACAGCGAGAAGGACGAAGATGACGATGATAGTGAAGCTCTGCCTGGCCGTGTATCACATGCAGACGCAAAGAAGGGTTTCGACACGGCACTTCAGTACATCGAGCAGAACGCGTCTTCCACACCAATGGATATTGTGGGCGAGGAAATGGAGAGAGATTGCGGTAAAATCTAGATTGTCATCATCTAACCAGAGAGGCATTACTGATTTCTTTCGTCGTTAGTGAATTGTTTGAATTTAGTACACATGTATGTATGTACATAGTAGTAACNAGGCATTACTGATTTCTTTCGTCGTTAGTGAATTGTTTGAATTTAGTACACATGTATGTATGTACATAGTAGTAACATACTTTTTAAGACCTGTAAATACGTATTATTATTTCTGCTGCCATAATAATAATTTTTTATTTTTGTGAATTTTTATTAAAACTAATGTGTAAATAAATATTTCATTTTATTTTATACAGTACATATGTATATTCATAATTTAATGTATATAAAATAAATTATTTTCCGCCTATAATCCGACTTTTTTGTGCTCCCCGATAATCCGTCCTTTTCAGTGATCCGGCCATGCCGCCGGTCCCGTAAAGGACGGATTAGTGAGGTTCTGCTGTACTACCATAAAATGGTTTAATATTGAGTATAAAAAGGATTGTTTCGTAATCACTAATTTTTTTGTAGCTATGAAAAATTAAACTTGACGCCACGAAATAAATTTTGGCAGCGTTAAATTTAACAGTGTTTATTTTAAAAACGCTGCTATAGTGGTTAGATTACTCACCTCCCATCTAGGTGAACCTGGTTTGAATCCCTGCCGGATTTTCACATGTGGGAATCGTGCCAGACTTAGCCGCTGGTCGGTGGGTTTTCTCGGGGATCTCCTTTTTCCCCCGTCCTTTTATTCCGGCGCTGCTTCATACCTCGCCTACTCACCTACCAACGTCAGGAAACCAGGAATATTTGAATTTCTAAAACACATATGACAGTAATACTGTTGAAACTGACATGTTTATACCAACATATAGAGCGCAATGAAATTTGATTTTAAGAAAACCATATCAATATATTGTGACATAAGTCTCACTTACTAAACAATTTTCCGATCGTCTTTCTAGGCACCGCTGGCCCGACGCGAATTTAAAAGAAAGTATATTAACCAACCGGCATAACAAAGATGTTCAGCCCACACATTTAATTCCTCCCCGCTCCCAATTTATGCAGGAGAACATTTCTCCCCGAAATTCCCGGCACGTCGCACTTCCGAATCCTTTTTCTTTCTTTCCTTTTAATTTGAAGCTGGTTAAGGAACGATTTCGATTACTTCACTGTTTCCCCAAGCGCGAAAGTGCGATAAAACAACATCGTTAGCTTATTTTAAGTGTTCGCAACTCGTCCGCGGGCTTCGAGCCCCCTCCCCTTGGTTCCCTCTAAACCCCTCCACGAACTCCTGGAAGCAGGAAAAGTCAATAGAAATTATACTTTTAACCTATGAGCGGGGATGGGCGGGGGTAGGAAATCGGGGGAACATGATATCTCCTGCACAATTACCAGATAGCGGAAGGAGGGCGAAAGGGGTGTGCTGGGGTTTGGGGAAAGAGGGGTGGGGTGATGGTTACTGCGAGAGCCAGAGGGAGGATAAAAAAAGAGGGAGTTAGGGGGTAGGTTGGGGGTTGGCGTGGGACGGAGCAGGGGTAATTAAAATTGTAGCCGGGGAATGACGTCACAGAAAGCAGCGCTAATGAGTGCTGCACGTGTGTGTGCGCGCTGGTGGTGGAAAGAACATTAGCGAACGTTTATATGCTGGCTGCGACGGGGGTTGCGCCCGGCGCGGGGACCTGCTCCCCCCCCACCACTATATATATACGACACTCCCAGATCTACCCATTCCCTTTCCCCCACCAACCCCTAACCCGGGGGAAATAGACCGCCGGGGAGATAATACTCAGCAATTCATCCCGCCTTCCCACCAAGACGGCAACAGTTCCATCCGCCGGGGTACTCTCCAGCTCATTACCACGCATTTTATTTTCTCTCTCCCCGAAAACCGCTGGTAGTTTCCTCCGTCTGGAAGGGCGACGGACGGAGAGCCATAACCGTAGGCCCAGGTGCTAATGTGCTCGCCGGTGTTTTTTCTTTCCTGCGCTCGTGTCCAGGGAGTGGTCTTTACTCGGCGTCAGCTGACTAACGTCGTCGTCGTTAACCGGATGAGTGTGTGAATTCGCGCGTTACCATAACGATTATACGCCCGATCCATGTGTCCACTGCGTTATCGAGCTCTGCACGATGCAGTCACACTACTGCCATCTGTTGACCGGCTTGTGAACTTCGTGTGATAGCGGTAAATACTGCAATAATACGTAACGTGCTCTCTATTGTTTCATTTAACTTAAGGCAACTGCAATTTTTTTCTTAGAGACGTCTTGTAGGACTATAAATATTTTAAAAAAACATTATTTTTAGCCGCAACTGTTACAGTTACTGAGAACTGCAAAAATCCAGCCTTACCATAAAATTATATCGCAAACTTTCCGACTCGAGCATAGGATGGTAAAATTTGGATGGACTGTGTGAATGAACTTACTAGCATTCACTCTAATAAAATTAATCAATTGGGTCAACAAAACGCCTAACATTAGACGTTTAGAATTTTTGTCACTACTGAAGAAGACGCGGTATAACAGTAAAATTGATCTTCTTCCGACTAAGATTGGGGTTGAATTAATTTTTCTTGTCGGTACAGGTAAATCTGTGACCATTAAAGTAACTTGGCTGTAATAATTTTTTTTTTACTCTTTCATCAGAATCTTAATGTGGCTGTCTTCCCTGGCCGCCGAACGGTTTGCACATCTTCGGCAGAAAACGCTGTACTAGAAAACTGCTTAAAGTTCTTAGGTGATGTCTGTTTAGGAGTAGCATTTGAGAAACCTTGCATGTGTGTATGCCAATTACAGGTTCTCCATTAATCTCTATAGCCAATTTCTTGCAAGTGAAATGGCTGAATCGGGTGTTTTCGCGGTCAATTTTAAGTACGAGCATACCAATGACAAGTTCAGCACACTTTTACCTTGAGTATTGCGGCCTCAATAGCATGGTCAAGGCTGAAGTGTGCTTGAGTCGCTCTTGGCGCTTCCGTGCTTTAGGCCTCGGACGTACGTAATACCCCAGCCAGGCGACCTCCTTAAGGAACTAGATAATCAGTCCCCGAGGTCAACTCCGTGGCCTTCTAAGTGCGGTTCAGTGAAGCTGCCGCAGAGCAGTTGAAAAATATACTCCTATTTAGTTGGCACTGTTTAAAATTAATATTTTGTGATAATGCCGGACAACTCATCTCAGCGCGGCACTGTGTTTATGTTGTTAAAAAACTTTCGTATTCCTGCCCGTGAATTAATTCAAGGCCGTTTAAGATAATACGGGGGCCGCGGTGGCTGAGCGGTTAGCGTCTAGTTATATATAATACATTGGATGATTATGATAGTGATGATGAGTAGAAGGAGTTAGCATAAACAAGCCTCTTGATTACATTAAGCACATTTTCTTAGTAATATACACTCAGGTGACAAAAGTAATGGGATAGCAATATGCAAATATACAGATGGCAGTAGTATCGCGTACAAAATGTATAAATGCGAAAATGGTCGAAACGGCGACCGGGTTCAATCCCTGGCCGGGTCACTTCCAGATTTTCGAAGGTGGGAATCACGCCGGACGATGCCCTTGGTCGGCGGGTTTTCTCGGGGATCTCCGGTTTCCCCCGCCCTTACATACTGGCACTGCTCCATACTCAACTCGCTTCACCCTCATCGGTTCTCAAGACCTCGATGTTAAAAGCCCCTCAAATCTCTTCACTAATTCACCGATGACTACACAGAAGAAAATCAGCAGAGGAATGACAACAAGAGTTCTTTAATCGGGCTGCAGCCTAGCAGCAACCAGACGTCTGTACCATCAGAATGTTCTGTTAGTTTGTTACAGTTCTGTTTGCTGTGACAANGCAGCCTAGCAGCAACCAGACGTCTGTACCATCAGAATGTTCTGTTAGTTTGTTACAGTTCTGTTTGCTGTGACAACAGTCAGAATGTTGCTAAAGTTGTTCACTTGAAGGAACAATGTGTTCTGTAGCAAGAACAGGTTGCTCTGTTCAATGAACAACATTTATAGTTGAAGGCACGATCACTGGTAAGGCGAAAACAGACATTTCTGTCGGTTTTACTGTATCCATTAACAATATTTCGATTGTGCCGAAAACACACTTGGTTGTCNGCAGCCTAGCAGCAACCAGACGTCTGTACCATCAGAATGTTCTGTTAGTTTGTTACAGTTCTGTTTGCTGTGACAATAGTCAGAATGTTGCTAAAGTTGTTCACTTGAAGGAACAATGTGTTCTGTAGCAAGAACAGGTTGCTCTGTTCAATGAACAACATTTATAGTTGAAGGCACGATCACTGGTAAGGCCAAAACAGACATTTCTGTCGGTTTTACTGTATCCATTAACAATATTTCGATTGTGCCGAAAACACACTTGGTTGTCNCAAAACAGACATTTCTGTCGGTTTTACTGTATCCATTAACAATATTTCGATTGTGCCGAAAACACACTTGGTTGTCGTCCCTATGCTAACAGTCCAAATGTGTCGTGGCTTAAGAAATTTGGTCCCTGCAACCATGTTATTTTCTCATCGTACGCATGAAAATTGTGTTGTTTTATGTAATGGAAGGATTCACATTTGCTCATAGTATTTCTCTTACTGCACACCTTCAGATTGTGTTGGTCGTTCGCAGCGACGCGGCGTTGCCAATTCTTGCGCTGGTAGCGATGTAACTGACGTCGGTTGCGGTAAATTATCTTGGCGTAACGTGATTGGCTGCTGGCTTTCGTCGCAAAGGCGCGGTATCGCGGATACTCTCTATCCTGAATTCTCTCTTCATTCCGTGAGAAAAGTGCAGATGACGTGTATTTTCCCACATTTTCTCAGCATTGAAAAATCACACGAACTTTTCACCAGGTAGCTTCGAGCGATATTATACATTTTGATTTACATCTAACGACAGAAATTTTCACCACGCATTTATTATTGCATCAGTTAAAAAAAAATACTTTAAACCACTGGGGTTTGCAGAGCTATCTACATTTTAAAAGACGCACTTCTGTACTCTTGTTTTGAAACAATCGGAATACTTCTTGTCGAGCTAGAAATGTCAAGCAGCAAAAGTAATAATCACATGACGAATTCACTGCCCGTGAGTGAAGAAATTTGGGCAGCTCTTAACATCGAGGTCTTAAGAGCCGATGAGGGTGATTGAGGTGAGTATGGAACAGCTCCGGAATTAAGGGGCGGGGGAAACGGGAGATTCCCGATAAAACCCGCCGACCATCGGNAGGTGAGTATGGAACAGCTCCGGAATTAAGGGGCGGGGGAAACGGGAGATTCCCGATAAAACCCGCCGACCATCGGCATCGTCTCGCACGATTCCCACATACAAAAAAACCGGGAGCGATCCCGCCGGGAATCGAACCCAGTTCTCCTAGGTGGGAGACTAACCACTACATCACCGAGGCTCTTTATGGCGGAAGGATACGAATTTGGTACAGAAATATATTCTTAGCGGGATTNCTAACCACTACATCACCGAGGCTCTTTATGGCGGAAGGATACGAATTTGGTACAGAAATATATTCTTAGCGGGATTCAGATTCATATTTAGAGTGTAACACGTGGAAATGTAGATCTTCTCAAGGAGCTTGTGACTTGATAGTGGGAAACTTCTATTATGGGACGGGAAATGGTTTCACTGGCGCTCATATGGCCAGCAATCAAAAAGGGAAGTACAGTAGTTGGAGAAGAGACTTCTCTCTTTCCACCTTCACTTCACCCCGAAACCTCTCCGGCGCAGGTCAAGCACGCAGACCACCCGACCGCGAATATCACGTCCTTCGCATAGTGACGCGGGTCAGTATTCCCCAGGAGCTCTCAGCGGCGCTGCAACACGTGCCGTTGTTAATTGAGTGGCGGCGAAACGAGTCCCGGGATTGTTCGACGTTGGCCACCGGCGGACTTGGAACGGGCGGCGCGAGGGTGGGGAGGGGAGAAGGGGTCCAGCTGCAGGATGCTGGACCGCTGTGATGAGGTCATAGCGGGAAATGGCGACTGTGACTTGAAGACGCCTCGGGAGTGCATACACACTCTGCTCAAAGTCTCCGTCAAGTCACACGGTATGTTGCTGGGAGAAGCTCATATACACGAGAACGTTGGACAAATCACCTTCTCCTTCGTTGGATTCGAACCATGTTATAGAAGACGAGGTGTTACGTAATGCATTTGANCGTTGGACAAATCACCTTCTCCTTCGTTGGATTCGAACCATGTTATAGAAGACGAGGTGTTACGTAATGCATTTGAACCTTTCATTCCCACATTAATGTATTATTTCAGGTGTTGCAAAAAAAGAAATTTTTTGTAGCGTGCTGTACTTAAGCAGGCAAAGAACTGTTTTCGTTGTCACAGTCAATAAGCTGTAGGCTTTGTGTTTTCGGCTACAGCGATGTGGACCAGCCTTAACGTAGTGCGATAGCACGGTTTACGACTCACCCACAGCAAAGTTCATTGTACAACGCTTTAAAAAAAAGAGCTGCAAACAGGACGTCCGATTACCCTAACTGAACCCTTTCATTCCCGTTGAAGACAATTACTAACATGTTGCACATGAAGACTATATTTCGCCGGTACTGTACGCTGCGAGTCTCAGTGTCCAATGAACTTCCCTGTGGCTGATTTATATTATTTACACGTGCAGTGAGTTTTATAAGCTGATTTTAATAACACTTCAACTGCGTGTCAATAATTAAAATGAAATTTTTTAAAAGAAACATAAACATAAAACTGTTTTTTTTTTGTGTCTGTTAACTTACAATTAAATTGTAATAAGGATATTGATTTACACCCAGGTATCTATTAGGTGTAATCTCTACAATTTTCAAGTTTTATTATTTCGTATCTACATACAGCATTGTTAAGAGTGTAACTCAACCACATTTCTTTTATTATAAATCGCATCTATAATGGCAGGTGTCCTGCTTAATGGATGAAAAAGTCTGGCCACCATAATATAAGTATTTATAAGTATTTTTTTCTCTGAACCCAACACATATTATTGTAGTTGTCCATATAAAGGAGAAAGAGAGGGGTTTACTATCTCTACCCGGCCTTTTGGCAAAACTTTTATTTAATATTTTACAGGTGTCTTCCATTTGGTTAATTTTTTCTTTATTTCTTTCTTTTAGAAGATTCATAATACAAATTGCACCTGTACATAATTAAACATTTTAATTTATGTTATACACACATAAACTTTTATTTACTTGAATGTAGTTAAAACAGGTAGCTATATCACATTAATATCGTATGTTTTCACCGCTTAACATTATATGGTTGTTTCTCCAAGAGCAACGCATAAATATAGCAATTATTTATTGCACTTGTCACATGAAAATAAGTCGTCAGTTGCTGTAAGTTATCGTACACATAATATTTCTAATTGTTTAATTGTTCAAGTATGTTAGCAAATAAAATGTATTCAATATATTGAACAAAAACGGTATTTATAATTAACAACTAACGATTTTCGTGAAGTATTCTTGGATTGCCCTTAACCTTAGGTTATTAATATGAACGTTCTTTGTTATCATAACTATTACGTATTCATACAAATTATTTCCACGACCTAACTTGTAACACACGATTTTTGAGCTATAAGTATGAATACTAATTAGCACGTAATTTTATGTCTAACAGCCTCAATATTATTTTCACATTATTTTTTTTTTTTTGTGGCAATATTTATTTATTTGTTTTGAAACAGAGCCCATAACATTATCGTGTTTTGCAATATTATTTTTATTTGGCCGCATATTTATATGTCTTTCTGTTTCTACATTGTGTACGTGTACTTACAAGGCCATCTGACTCTTTGCATTTTTGATCGTTGGGGGCAGTTTTAAGTGGCAGTACATATGAATTTGAATTATAACCCTCGCGATTGGTCAGCTTTAAAATAACGTTCTTAAGTTAAGTTTTCAAGGAAGAAGACGGACATCTTATTACGTGACGCCAGGCAGCCAGGGTGGCTGGTATTGACTTTAGATTTTCATAGGGAAGTCCGAGTTCGCACTCCTGAAAGTACAGGNCCAGGCAGCCAGGGTGGCTGGTATTGACTTTAGATTTTCATAGGGAAGTCCGAGTTCGCACTCCTGAAAGTACAGGCCGTCTACTAGAGATGAAGATTCGAGGTGTTTTAAGCAAGAAGTAGGCCTGTATATCCTCCCTCCACGTAACTTTCAGAGAGGTTAGCTAGAACTCGTGAGACGTCCGTTAAGGTGCCATTGAACTGTACGCTAGCACCGTAAGCANACTTTCAGAGAGGTTAGCTAGAACTCGTGAGACGTCCGTTAAGGTGCCATTGAACTGTACGCTAGCACCGTAAGCAGTGTTTTAACATTTAGGGAAGACATCACCTAGGGCTGCTGCGCATCCGGAGAGATGTCCCGTAAGCATTCTTGATCATCGGAAACTTCAAGATCTTCAAAAATCTACGTTTGATCACTAATTACCGCTAAGAAACTCCAAATAAAATTTTTCACCTAACACTGTTTGTACGACCTTCTAGAACTTTTTCTCGCACCCGCCATGTTGTTTTTCTTAAGTAC
>NQII01005467.1:170154-207685 GCA_002778355.1 Clitarchus hookeri | reverse complement strand
ATGATAATAAAATATAAATAAAGCTTATAAATAAATTAATGAACTAATAGTTGACTTGCATTAAGTACAATTTTTTCCGGCGTGTTTTAGCGAATTATCGTGGACCTAGTAATTTTCAGCTTAAGTTAAATTATATATATATTGACAATATTTCGTAACTTTATTTCATAATTTCTATGAAAATTTACATTTATCATTAAAACCCGCAATAATAAAATTATAGGCCTGACCAAATGCGGGTGGTAATCAGCATGGAAACAAAAACGTGTAACTAATGTAACTAACTTGTGGAAACCTTTTCAAGGTTGCCTTAAATGCAAAGAAAATAAATTTTGAACGAATCGAATAAAATGGGAAAAACTCAAGTTTGAAGATTTGAAAGCTATATACTATTTCTCCTAGACAAAAAGAAGGTAATGAATAAAAAACTTTTTATGATAGCAGCTGCTTCTTCTCGTACATGTTTATTTCATTCCAGTGGAATATTTTGAGTAAATTTTAGTACCGAATTCCGCATCCGAGTCCAGTGGAATTGATTTATTAGGAAGATAATTTCAGGGGCACTGTTCAAAGTATTACAGATGGCGAGTTTAGTTTAACGTGTTTCGTTTGAGAAAATGCTGTTACGAATCTTGCGAAGTTTAGTTTTACTTCGAAAAACAAAATGCAATAAATATTGCGCGTCGCTGTTTATAATCATACAAGTATATTAGTAGAATAAAATAGGGGGAGCTGGGTCAACTGGCGTCCTGGCAGGGTGCCGGGGTGCCACGGCGGCCATCTCGGATACCTCCTGCTCTGGCATTCCTCGTCGTCAGCAGCGTCCATCTTGTTTTTCCCCCGGGATTTCCCTTTTTTCGCTATTATCAACCTCCTGATCTATCATTCCTTCCTGTATTTCTCTCGTCCGCTCTATCGCATGGTTTTCTCATATTCTTTCTGGTAAACTTTATTCTCTCTTACCTTTTTGTTTCCCACCCCTTTCCAATCTATATTGCTTTTTACGCACTCCATCTACAATTCTCGCACCTGCCGCCTGTCGTCTGCTGTAGGCGGCCATGTTTAATTCTCGCGCCAACTACTAGAGTGTGCTAAGTTCTACCATTCGCAGCTTAGGGCGCTGGTATCGATGAGGCCGTTTTGTGTGTCGGTAATAACGTCACCTGTAGGGGCGCACTAGCATCGGGAAAATTACTTCAAACGGTGGTCGTAAGGAGTGCTGGAATTTTTTTTAGTTGGTTGTTGTTTCGGAACTCAAAAAATGCCGGAGGCATGTGTTATCGTTCCGGCACCACTTGGGTCGGCAGTCGAGCATCTTGACAACAAGACTACTACAGCATCTAGGAAAATAGGATGTTTAATATCGAATACGTATACAATTATTACCATCCTTGCTTTCGGGAAAAAAAATTGGACAGGCCCCGACTTTATATAAAAATCTCCATTGCATGGGGAGTGTTAAAGTACATACTCCCGTCGGCCTACGCACTCCCCAGATAATATACTTGTCATAAAGAAAAAGAGTATGTTTAATAACGAATACACGTAGATAAAAACTGCATGCACTGCGCACGCACGCACACACATTTATATGTGTAAAAGTTATATATAAAAATTAATCGCACTTCTACTATGCCTATTCCGGTCCGCATGAGCACTGGCAGCTAATCAAAACTACATTCGCATGTTACATGCATCCATACATACGCACACAATAGCGATGAGACGCACATGCGCGGCGATCACGTGCGAGTGTGCGTGCGCGCCCTTCTGTATCTCCAACTCGTCCGTGCATTCAGCGCGACACCGAGCGAAGCCGGCCCACGCACGTTAGCCAAGAGTCGCAAGGCGCGCGCGTCAAGTACGCCTTAAGCCCACTTATAAACATAGTTGGCTGTAATTTCCGAACATTCGAGCGCGCGCTCACGCACACTTCTGTGTATCCAACTTGTCCATGCATTAGAACGCGTGCACTTCTGGATCTGCAACTTGTCCATGCATTCACCGTGGCACGGAGCGAAGCCAACCCCCGCACGCTAGCTTAAAGTCGCACTGTGTGCACATCAAGTACGCCCTAAGCATACTTATAAGAATAGTTAGCTGTAATTTCCGAACTGTTCAAGATACAGCCACCAAATTCATAACATAGGCATCACCGCCGACGTCGAAAAGGGCCACAGGGTCGAGTATGCCTTAAGCTCCCTTATAAGCATAGTTGGCTGTCATTTCCGATCTGAAGTTACAGCCACCAAATTCATAACATAGATATCACCCACCACGATTACGAAAAGGACCGCAAGGTCAAGTATGCCTTCAGCTCTCCTATTATCATAGTTGGCTGTCATTTCCGAACAGTTTAAGATACAGCCACCAATTTCCCAGCATCGAACAGGGCCGCATGATCAAGCACGCCATAAATCCACTTATAAGTATAGTTGCCCACCATTTCTCATCCACCAAGGCTATAGTCACCAAATCCATATCATAGATATCACCTTTGATAGCAAACGGGATGGTAGGGTCAATCACACCCTAAGCCCTTTTATAAGCATAGTTACCCACCATTCCTCACCCACCGAAGCTATAGGCACCAAATTCATATAATAGACATAACCTTCGATTGCGAACAGGGTAGTAGGGTCAAGCACACCCTAAGTCCTCTTATAAGCATAGTTACCTACCATTTCCCATCCACCGAAGCTATATGCACCAATTTAATATCATAGACATAACCTTCGATGGCGAACAGGGTAGTAGGGTCAAGTATACCCTAAGCCCTCTTATAAGCATAGTTACCTACCATTTACCACCCACCGAAGCTATAGGCACCAAATTCATATCATGGACATAACCTTCGATGGCGAACAGGGTAGTAGGGTAAAGCACACTATAAGCCATCTTATAAGCATAGTTACCCACAATTTCCCACCCACCGAGGCTATAGGCTCCAAATTCTTATTATAGACATAACCTTCGATGGCGAACAGGGTATTAGGGTCAAGTCATAGGCACCAAATTCATATCAGAATCATCGCCTCCTATGAATAACAGGGTGGTATGGTAAAGTATACTTTAAGGCCTCTTATTATAAGCATATTCAACTGTCATTTCCCATCCACCGAAGCTATAGTTACCAAATTAATAGCATAGGCATCGCCGTCGACAACGAACAGAATAGTAGGGTAAGTACGCCCTAAACCTTTTTATAAGCAGTTGACAATGTTGGCTTCGTCTTCGACGAAGCTGAAGACCGGTTTATGCGCCTGTCTTCAGTCACGAAAATCTTATGATTTTTTCTGCGATTTTAAAATTTTTTAAAAACATTTTTTATTCTTTTTGTTTTAATCGGTAGGTTTTGTTCGAGATTGTGGCCAATGGTCAAGGTCGCAGGACGTTATACAAGTTCGACGTCAAGGTTGCTTGTTGTCATGGTTTCAGCTATTGTGAGTGAGGCAAATGGATTTTCTCAGTGTTCCCAAGATTGTTTTATAAACTATATAGTTTTTTCCCCTTCATCCGTAGTGTAGAAGTGTCCAAATTGGTTTCAAAAGGTCAAGGTCGCATGACATCACGATTCGTGCTGTTACGAGCAGGGTAAATTGGGTTTTCAGAGTGTTCACAAGTTTTTTTTTTCATCCTTAAAAATAAGTACGTATATATGATATTAAAAACAAAATAACTTTTATTACCTTGCCTTGTATAACAGAATTCCTCTCGTAAAGGGAAGTGCATGTGTGACTCAGCTGGTCTGCCACCCTGGAGCCTGACTAGACTAGTGTATGTACCATCCCTTCGACTCGTTGAGACCTGCACAGTGCCTACATCAACGGTCGACCACCTGACTACCTTACAGATTCTCAAGATGTTAGTTGTACAGCATTCGTTGCTCGCACAATATGCATTGGTTGGTACGTGTTTATATTATAACTATTTTCCTTTAAATTTATTTTTTATATATGTTCATCAGTATGTAGCAGTGTCGTCGTCTCTTGTATGACCAATTGTTTTAATGCATGATGTATGGTGGCAAGCAAAGTAACACAGCCTTTACAAGTCATGCAATGGGTCTTCAAATTATCACCGCTGGTAAATAGTGTACTGCACTTCACATATTGTAGAATTTTTTGAGCTTGGTCCGTGTGAACATATGCTGTTTTCCTGTTTGCCGGGCATTCCAGCTTTTTACTAAAGTTCTCGTCGTAATAGCAACACTGATATCACTATTATTGACTGTGGGACTATCAGTTTTTTTTAATACTGGAGGTTCGATATGACATCGTACTCGCAGCGCACTTGCGTCTATGTCAAGCCTTTATAATTTGTTATTATTTGAATTAATTATTTCATGTATGGGTTGGTTTCATATGTTGCACGACGTTCCCCCAGCCCTCGTGTTAGGCTGACGCTGAGTATTGTGGTATTTAGCCCTCATAGTCGAACCACACCGATGTAGTCCCCCTGTGCTATCGTAACCGTCGAACTGCAACCCTCATTGGCAGTTTTTTTTTAGCTTCTTGCACCGAGTACTGCATGTATGAGTGAGGTGTTATGCCCGCTGCACGACGGAATTCGGCCATGTGTGTCGACACCAGTGCTCCTAGTGGCCGCCATCGGTAACGCAAACGACGTTAGTGCCCCCGACAGGTGACAGGAGAAACGAAGATGGCCAAAGACCACCTCGACCCTAGCAGTCGATGGTCGTGCACTCTATATAACAGTATTTAAAATTATAAAACAATTATCTTGAAAAACAGTGCTTGGAATGAAGGAGGGAAGCAGGGGAATATCCCAACTTCTGGATTATTTTTCCCAGCTTCTGCGTTCCTGGGTTTACTCTCAATTGGGAACTAAATATTAACTTGGCTATCTGTTAACTCACAAGGTTGGATACAAATAATTGCCACTGCACAAGTAATTANCGCAAACGACGTTAGTGCCCCCGACAGGTGACAGGAGAAACGAAGATGGCCAAAGACCACCTCGACCCTAGCAGTCAATGGTCGTGCACTCTATATAACAGTATTTAAAATTATAAAACAATTATCTTGAAAAACAGTGCTTGGAATGAAGGAGGGAAGCAGGGGAATATCCCAACTTCTGGATTATTTTTCCCAGCTTCTGCGTTCCTGGGTTCACTCTCAATTTGGAACTAAATATTAACTTGGCTATCTGTTAACTCACAAGGTTGGATACAAATAATTGCCACTGCACAAGTAATTACNGGAACTAAATATTAACTTGGCTATCTGTTAACTCACAAGGTTGGATACAAATAATTGCCACTGCACAAGTAATTACAAATTCCCTTTCAGAAGCCACAGTAATATGTATTAAGAAAATTGTTATATACAACATTAATTTTATTGTACATTACTTTTTTTTAACAAATTGTAAAATCGAATGTGGTATGAATAAAAAATAACATGGTATCATTAACAAGAAATACCTTGTTTTATCCCATTCAATTTCATAAATTCGAGAGTGGTTGAAAAAAATTTAAAATATTAAGTATTTTATTACGTACGTGAATGATTTGAAAATATTTAATAAAACTCACTACCTCATGCACGAACAGGAAGGTTTTTACTTTCATACAACGTAATATGTGCAGACCAAATCAGCATTCAATAAAACTAAATAACTGTATCCTAGCCAATAGAAAACGTGGGTGATAAATAAACAATATATTCATTTCGAACGAAAAAAAATATTAAGTTTTCTGAAATGCTTCTCGTACTAGACAAATAAGATAAGACAGCGTAGTGTAAACAACATTCTTTTCTACAGGTAAAATGAACTTAGCCATGAAACGCCATGAAATGTTTACGTACAGGAACTAAAAATAATATATATTTGTAAGTGTCTATTTTATAAGACAACCTTCTAATATGGCATATTTATGAAGCGGAAATAACTTCACTTACACTTAATGCCTCGTACTTACCCTGATGTGCGTCTGTAACAATAATTATAACAAAACAACATAAAATTTGTTTCCATCGCTCAACTCCAACAGAAGCTAGCGCGTGCACTGAAATTCTCAGGTTTCGGTTTGGTTCGTGAGATGGCAGATGGCAGCACATGTCGGATCCCATCAGTTACAGTCACTTCCAAGAAAAGTGGGTGATCGGTATTCCCCACCGATCGGCGTTACCCACGGTTCCCCTACCCCTGATGCGTGTTCACAGACGAAGACGTCCAGTGTAGCCATCAACGTCGAACAGTTGGTAAATGTTCTCTTTACGGATGAGTTCGGATTCGGTATTCAGAGTGATTCTCGACAGGTTCGCGTCTGGAGAGAATCTGGAACGCCATTTCGGCCCTCAAACATAGCAGAAAGAGGCCAATTTGAAGGTGGATCAATAATGGTTTGGGGAGACATTATGCTAACCGCTCAAACACCTCTACATAATGTAGGTCGTAATGAGATCTTGGCACCCCATGTTCGGATGTTTGAGGTGCTGTGGGTTCAGACTTCCTACTGATAGATAATAATGCTCAGCCTCGCAGAGCACAGCTGGTTGATGTCTTCCTGGAAACGGAAGATATTGCGCGCATGGATTGGCATGCTCGCTCTCCCGACTTAAATCCGATATAGCGTTGGTGGAATGCTCTCGGAAGACAATTTGTTTCACATCCGAATCCACCAATCACTCTCCAGGGCTTACGAACTGCTCTATAGGAAGAATGGGTGATAATACCGCAAACTTCGATTGGTGACCTAATTCGGAGCATGTCAAGTCGTTGTCAGCAGGCCTGTATTGCTGCCAGAGGTGATCACACACCATATATGAGCAGACGTAACCAGTTTTCTGGATGTGTGTTAAAGAGACTAAAATTTAAAAACAGAAGATGTATTTATTTTTCCTGTTAGTTCATCAATACATGATGTAACAGTGTTTACTTTGTTTATTCTTGATAATTCACTATCACCCGATACTATCTTATGGCAAAATGAACACGGAAGGGAAGAATGTCTGTTGCTTTAATTGTGGACAGCAGTATGTAGATATAGGCAGTAATTTTTTTTTAAAGGATTGATTTCAAAAATGTTTATTTTACCTTTGAACAGCATTTAGTGGTTTTGACTCAAATGTTTTGTTTGTGTCCGCATGCGCATGCCGTGCTTGGGAATTTGAATATCTGCCTTTTTTTTTTCGTGCCGTAAGATTGCAGCACAGAATATACATAACCAGAAGCGCAGTCGCTTGTCTTTCACTTAGTCGTACGCTTATCTCGGAGACAGTCCGCAATATACCGTGATTCCAAGTTTCATTGTCAAAATCATATGGTTTTCTACTTGCCCATTCGATTTTCACATTTATGTCAAATTCGTGTAGATATTTGGCGTAAAAATGTATATTTATTAAAGCATATATATTGTCACTAACACAAATGTGAACTCAGGAACGCAAACGAGAAATTTAGGACACACACAGCGTAATATGCGTTTTTTTTTTTCCTTTGTGTATCTGTTTCAGAGCTGAATGCAAAATAGTCTAGACTTATAATTCGTTTTGTAATGTGAGCGTAGTGCTTTAACCGTTTGATACTTTTTTCATTAAATACATTTTGGAAAAGTTATTGCTGTCAACATCTTCTGTTGCAAATGCAGCAGCGCTAGTTTATAATGACCCTAACAGAAATGCTACAAAGAGTAGTTATTAGGTATTAATGGTAGAAACGAGTGTGGCCTCATTAATATGTGACAGTACGAATGAATACACAGCAAATAGCGGAGTGTGTGGTGTCAAGACTGTAAATACCAATATTAAAGTAGTTAGTGTACTGGATCGTATAATTACCACGACATTCGCAGCGGTTTCATTTTAATAACGTTTTCTGTCGCTGCAAAGAGAAAAAATAAGAATGTACACATGGCCTTAATATGAATGTCGTGAATTATTGTCATGTAATTTTGCCTTGGGGTAGCAGCGCGAACGAGCATTGAGCTATGTCGTGGTGCACGTTTGCGCTGTAAAGAAAACAAGGATAGTTTACTTTATTCATCTATTAGTTTGTAACTATGTCATTTTTACGTGCACAACTGATATTTAACTACATATTTCTGGAATTTTTGCTGTGTGATTCACTTGGAAAACGTTTCGCACAGGCGGCGTATTTGTTGTAAGTTACTTGTTTTTTTTTTGTGAGTATGTGTGTTGTATTTGTTGTACTTGTTTTGTGTGTTTATTAAGCCACGTACATTTTAAAGTCTCCCACAAGAACAAAATGCAATAAATATGTCACTGTTAATACCGATATGCGAAATGCACATTGTAAAAATTTTCAGCAAATTTAAGTTTCCATGTAAAAATTCTTAGAGTTTCACTTAAATACATTGTTTTATGACGGAAGAGAACTCAATGGCAATGGCATTTCACCGGGCGGATGGAGACCTTTCACATTACCGTAATGTTCGCATGCTTTACCAAAATATTTCTAAATGTTTTTAAAGCCCTTGATTTATAACTCAGAAAAATTGCACAATAATCTATGAGCACAATTTTAACCAAAAATGTCGTAATTATCATTAAATTTTTAATTCCGGGTACCATTTTATTTTACAATCATCGCAAAGACAATTAACATGATTACACGTATCCCACAACAACCATCAGCTGACACAATGTTTGCAAAAGGGGGCGTTTGCTGTTTACATGATGTGTAGGTTTGGTCACAACATCTGTCAAATTTTACTGAAGTTATATGAAACAGAGAATATAAGTATCTCGCCAAGAATTGTATTTATTTGGCATATAAACATTATTTCATGCAAATACTGTATATTTCAGTAGCGGGAGAAAAACAAATAAAATATCAAGTTTTCTACGATATCTTGACCTTAAAAAATTAAAAGGTTATTATATAGCATGCTATATGGAGTATATTTAACTATGTCCGTAAAACAGAACAATTTCAAAATTCAGTAAAACTGGAAACTTATTTGGTATTGTTGGTTTATTTTAAATGTTCACTGGCTGCAGCAGTTTGTCAATTAATAAAGAATNACTGGAAACTTATTTGGTATTGTTGGTTTATTTTAAATGTTCACTGGCTGCAGCAGTTTGTCAATTAATAAAGAATAATTTATAGTGCAGACTTGCTTCTTTCGATCGTACTTTGTGTATAAGGGCACCGCTTAGCTGGAGGTATTTTGCATNCATTTATAGTGCAGACTTGCTTCTTTCGATCGTACTTTGTGTATAAGGGCACCGCTTAGCTGGAGGTATTTTGCATGTTCGAGGTCTAGAATATCTAAAATGCAGACGCCTATACTTTCTTCAAAGTCAGCAACGCACCTATGTGACACTTTGAACGATGAAACTACAATTTTAAGGTTAATAATAAAGAAAAGGTACGTTGCACGTCCCGGAATTACTGTAAAAATTATGTATGATAATTATCATACCTAAAAATAATCTTGAAAACAGTTATTTCAAATTTTAAAAAAAAGAAGCACTGAAAGATGAAACGGAAAACTGAAACTTGCAAACATAACACAGCATTTATATATTTTTTTTATTCTGTTCGAAAACTGACGCCTCTATTCAAAAGTTCTGCGTGATAAAAATTAATGAACGTAAAAGTTATATTCTCATCTTCTTTAAATACCCGTAAAATATGTATTTGTGAATTTTGATTAGCTTGGTGGACGGGAAATTTTTTTTTCGCTTGTCATTAAAGGTTATGATTTCACGTATTTCTGTCGGTACAACGTTCTGAGAATTCGAGATTTTCTCGTCCTCACTCCTCATACACAACCGTATAATTTTTTTGCAGCTAAGTGCCATGAAAAGTATTAGATCATCGTGAGAGTCATATGAACTTACTTTTGGCAGTCGTTTGAAACCACAATTGAATACCAGAACGTAACCACTTGACAGGAGAAGTGCAGTGTATTACCAAATTGGAACCGAATAAGTCTCGAAAACCCCTTATGGTATAACAAGAGGACATCAATATTTAGTTAAGTTTACGTTTGTAGGAGTGAACTGTATTGGAAAATGTTATGTCATGAACATGAAAATTATAATATTGTAAAAATTATTAATGGATTTAAATCTATTTTGATTTTAGCTGGTTAGCTGCCTAGAATCGGGGATATCAATTTTCAGCTAGGAAACCAGATCGACGGTAGTTGTGTCTGAAAATAACGAAATTAATTAGTCATTAAGCAAATAATATGGTTTTTTAAATTTTATTATGTGTATTACGTATTTTCTTACAGTTTATTTCCTAACTTATCGTTATGTACTGCGTAGAACATTAAAAATGTATTCATATAATTATAAAATTATTTTCTTTAATTCAATATTTAAAATGATCAGCATGTTGTTGTATACTTTATACCTAGTAACAGGTATAATTATACTGGCGAGATTAGAATCACTACAGCTGTTGTTATAGACATATCCTTGTTCCATTAAAACTACAGTCTTCTATTTTAAGTTTCTNGATTAGAATCACTACAGCTGTTGTTATAGACATATCCTTGTTCCATTAAAACTACAGTCTTCTATTTTAAGTTTCTCTGAAGTACGTTATTATTATTTTTTACATTGTGACGAATGTAAGCAGCATGTAAACAGTAAAAGTTCCAGTTTAAAAAACTCTGTCATAGGTGATGAGTTGTTACCAGCTGAATACTGTGTTGTTGCCAATGAATTCTAAAAATAGTACTTACCTGAAATTAAAATTTAAGCGTAATGTTTCAACTATACTTATAAGATCTCTGGTTTAAATTATGCTTTAAACAGCGTTATTTTGTACACTCTGAAACATTAAATTATATATATTTATATACTAATATACACACACTTGTTTTCAAAATTACGTTGCTATAATTAGTTGAGGTTGTTAAACCCAGTCCACCAAAACTTTAGACTGATTACAACCGAATTCGATGCGCCGAATTCTTCCTCCGTGATGCAGTTGGTTGCATACCATCTTACGGTACGAAGTATTCTGTATTCGAGTCCTGGGTAAGGCGCGTGTGTACTTATGATTGTTTCTTTATTTGTTTCTGATTCCATCGCTGTCATTTCTGTAAACGAGACGTCAAGATTNTCAAGACCCACCTACCATTTAACCTTTCAAGAACTGCATCAAAATTATTTGCGTATATGTAGAGGAAAGTAGACTCATTAGTTAAGCCTATATCGGTAACTTCTTGTTTAACATCGTCTCCCAACCAAGGAGGTTATATACAGTTTACTCTATACAACCTCCTTGGTCCCAGTCAACCTAACATTAGTGGAGTGGCGAGAGTCTTAACATAGAGACCTTGAAAACCAATGGGGGTGAAGCGAGGTGAGTATGAAAGAGCGCCGAAATGCAAGGGCGGGGGAAACGGGAGATCCCCGAGAAAATCCGCCGACCAGCGGCATCGTCCGGCATGATTCACACGTGCGAAAATTCCTGCGACCCCGTTGGGAATCGAACCCGGTTCGCCTTCGTAGGAGGCGAGTAATCTGACAACCTACACAACCACGGCCCCAAGGATAGTGGATGAATGAGTTTTTTTTTTAATTTTAAACTAACCCAGGATAGTTTTTGAACGGGTGGGTCGCACGTATTTAAAACAAACACTTATTTAAAACGTGTACGATAGAAATATGAAAGGGCAAAAGAATTCCGTTACTTAGACTACTGCGACAATACTTGAGGGCACATTTTTTCTCTTTGTATTTTTATTTTATAACAAAAAAATTCCTATGTTGTACTGTATTAAAGGTTATTTTATGTTGTGGCGACTACATTCATAATGTAAATCAAAATATCTAGAACAGCATCAGAAAACACCGTTTTCCCATTATAAGTTAAGGTTTTTTACAAACTTTATTACTTTTGCAGACATGATAGCTGTGGTGGAAGGATATATAGTGTCCAAGCGACCATTGGCAGTACTTTACAGAAACGGCACTAACTTCATAAATTAGTATACTTAATTGAAATTGAAAACATGCCAATCTCTTATTTATGTAAGCAGTACGCTAACTGTAAACTGTAGACAAAGCCAGGTGATTTTGACGGTTCTAGTGGCAAAGAAGTAGTTCAGCATCGGGACACGGAAGTTGATCTCTGCGCATCTGACACCTGCCCTCTACCGCCACATTACCTCCACGATCGTCGTTGCCATTTATATAGCGACAAGTCACTGTCGCTATCAGTTCGATGCTGACATCGGAATGCCCTCGTCTGGCAGCCGCTTCAACCCCACCAACTCTGCTTCTCCTCGTAGCCTAGGTAAGGCACTCCTCTGCGCAGAGTTGTGAATCTAATTTCCTGATGACACTCACAAACAAATATTTCTATAGTAGATTTTAAGCGTTTCTGCGGTGTGAATTTATGTAAATAATTCGGAAGAGGTTCATGACTTGTCGCTTTTATATTTTGCTCCTCGACAGTTATTGTGTCACCGCAAGTCGTTTTGCAGTTTTCTTTCTCACTGTTCAAATTTGACTACAAACAAGTATAAAATAGTATACGTTTTTTTTTAAAATGAAGTTATGCAATAAATACAACATAAAATACAAATTCACTCGCTGCTTGTTACACACACAATACCCAATATTCAAATGCGGGAGTTTTGGATACGCACCAGAGGGTTGTGTGCGGAGCTGTGACCCGCGAACGCAAGCACTCAGATTGTTATGATAACCGACTCTCGAATTTCGTTAGCGCCGAATGTTGAAACAGTCCCTGTTGATGCCGTGAGGGTGGTGATGGTTTCATTTACGTTACACGTTGGTAGCTTGTACTGCTTCGCTCCATCCTCCTCCCCCCCCCCCTCACACCATCCTGCTCAGACACTTTTTTTGTCCGTTAGGCTGCACAGGCTATCAAAATTGCACGAAACTAGTTTCTTTCAACCGGATCTGATGTCAGTCCAATCTAAAATGATCATTTCTTTCAACAAGCGCAGCTACACCTGGTGCAATTTTTGCGGCAAAAATTACACAAGCTATTGAGGTGTAACTGCTGTAGTGCAAATAAAAGCGCACGAAACTGAAATTTGTCAGTTGTTCAATGGTTGTTTTTGAGATCTGGTTTCGTAAAAATATGAAAGTTTGGAATTTTATTGTAGTGAGAAAAGCGACTCCGTGTTTCCTGTTTTGAGATAAAATAATATTAGAAATTAACGTAAATTTAGCTGGACCTAACTTATAAACTTCAGAGATAATTTTTTGTTTGCTGAGTAATAAGTATAAAACCATTTAGTTATGTTAGGAATGTCGATCCCTGTAGACATTATATCCTTCCATATTGCAGGCTATTGTTATGACTAACGAATACTAAAAATACATCATGATAAAAAGATAATAATAAAATCCACCCCTGCTTTCTTAACAAGAGACTTCAACAAAGAAAACAAATTGCGTGGTTGATCACGCAGCAAAATGGCTGCGAAAGCTGCACGACACTACACCGGCTACACTTTTTGGTTTAAAGAAGCGAACATTATGGGGGTCTGGAGTGAGGGTTTTGTTGATTATAAAATGTGGCAAATAACTTATAGTATTAAATTCTAAAACTACAGAGATTATTTAGGCGTAAGGAATACGCATAACAGCGAATTTAATCGGCATGTAAGCAGATACTGTAGAGAAAAACACCGGACACGGTCTATTACTTAAAGCTCTAGAAACTATGGCAGTATGGCGACATGCACACTATGGTTACTAAAGTAGTCGAGAGTGCAAACATGTCGTAAAATTTCAAATTACGTTACAGTTTTTTACAGTTTTATCAAACTTCAATACTAGTTAACACAGTTTTTGAAAAAAAAAAATTGCAGCCACATTAATAATTTACTGTTTCAAGTTTGTGGTACTTATTCATGTTCCTGTGAGTATATTTTAAGCAAATGTATTAATTTTTATTTTATTATATATTTATTTCCTGAAAGGTAAATATTTCATGAAATAATGTAAGGCTAATTAAAATTTAGCAATCTGCCAAAATGAAGTAATTTTTACACCATTAACATACGCGTGTATGTAAAATGTTTGTAGTTCATGTTAGTTTGTTTTATTAAAACGTCTCTGTACCTGGCATACTAATTGATTGATTGACTGATTGATAACGTTATTTATTCACATGACAAAGTACAGACAATGACAGAAAAGTGACAATGCAATACCCTCCAGCCACATATAAACTGCTCTTCTGTCGCATGGGAAATTGTAAACTAAAGACAATAAGGGAACAGCTCGAGCAGTGACTGTAACAAAAAACGTAGCAATTACGTGAGGAAAATAACAAAAAAATAACTAAAACCTCAACAATTGACGATACAACAGATACAAACAAAAAAATACACTTCTAGAACTAATTTTAAAAAATGCATGTTAATACTATCATGACTTTCTAATCAAAGTGAATTTCAAACTCTTGTACTCGCCGACATCATTCCCGTTTTGAACCTACGGTTATAATCCGTGGTCCAGAGGTGGACTCGTGTAAACGAGCGGGCAGTTGGAGCGTTGATTAAGTGTGGGCATTTTACAGCACGGTCCGCAGATCTGCTAGAGCTTGTTTGCTAAAAACTAATGGNCCCCCAATTGTCTCTTCTTTGTACATCCTCTGATTATTTTTAATGTTATTGTTCCGCAGCATATTTTTTCCCAGTTTTTTTAAGTGTAAAAAAGATCCTTTAAATAATTAAATAAACTTAGAAATACCATTTAATTTTTTTTTGACTCACTCAACGATATAACGATGTTTATTTTTTATGATTTGTTTTATAGAGACTATTTGCGTTTCCGGTAATTTCATTTTCAGTTTCGTGTCGTTGGTTTTAAAATTTCTTGATTTAAAGAGTAATCTATTTTTGTTGCCTTTTATTACGTGTAGCAAACAGGCAGTGAATTATTAATTTCAGCATGATAAAAGGATTCTAGATTAATTAAATTATTAATATTGCATGTTGTGAACACGTGGTTAAGCCACAGCTGTTTGAAACTTAAATATCACTATAATACGTGAATGGCGTACTGAGCTAACTAAAATAAAATAAACCAAATTAAACATTTTGCATTTTCTACAAAAGTAAAATAATATCACCATTCAGTGAATTTTAGAAAATTATAATAGATATCTACAATACCGTTAATTATCTAGACAAACTCAAATGAGGGAAGAAAAATTGCTTTGTTGAAATGCCAGCCGTCTGCACAAAAATTTAAGCACTTAAGTGTGGGGAAATAAAATTAAATTGCATGCCTCGAAAGGTCGTGTGACTTTACTGCAATGTTCACAGTATCGGATCACAGGGGCAACAGAGTTGGCAGTAGGGGCATGCCGCCGGTCCGTTGTCAGTAGGGTGAAGCTGTCGGCACGCATGAGACGTGCAGCCCTTACATTCTCTCTTGAGACAAGTCTATCAACAGCTGTTGTAACTGGTTCTCGATATCCAGCAGATAGTCCGAGATGCTATTTCTGCCACACATTATTTCTTTTCCTACAAAGTCTACAGTTTAATTTGGATAGCACACGAATAAAGTGAAATGGTCCGTAGTAGTATTAATAAAACATGTAGTGGAAGGATACAGAATTAGGAGAAAAGTAGATCATAATCAGTGCTCTCAAAACCGTGAACAGCATCGCGACTTTAAAATTACTAAATTGGGTCGGCCCTAAAATTAATGCATTTAAATAACGTAATGTCTGTCTTGTTTCGTATCATATTGTTTTTATTAAAGCTTATTATTGTTATTGATGTTTTACTAATTCATTCCTGGAATTTTTAGGTAAAATAATGACACCGAAAACGAGGGTCTTGTGCCCTTTACCCTCTCATCCTCGATGGGTATGCATGTATAAAATTTAAATTTAAATTACTTCTAGGCGACATATTTGAATGCCATTAAAGAGTTCATGATAACATATAATGTGCACTAATTCGTCTTGTCTTTGATAATTTTTCTGTAATTGCGTGTAGTATCAAGAAATTTGTTGACATTTTACTTTCGACATCAACATAATGTAATACAGTTTCGTTCAAACGTAAACTTCCCGCCTAAGAAAACAAACACGGTCCGTACAGTAGTTTTGTTTACTTTCACGGTAGTATTTCACTTCGCCATCGTGCTCAGGAAAGACGTTCACGTGTACTAAGCTTGTTCCGTTCTTTAAAATATTAATATGTTATTACCATGCGATTAGTACGAGCGGCAGTCCACCACAGCGATCCGGATTCTATCCCTGGCGGTTTATATCACGAATTTTCTCATGCTGGAAACATGGCGGACGTTTCTGATCGGTTTCTTGACCTGCCACTGTTCTCGCTATCACTGCATTTCATCACTTTTCCCTTATGGTCTCATTCCATTTCATTTTTATGAAGTTAAATTACGGATGGGTTCTACAGTCTATCCATCCTATGTATTTGTGTGTGTACATATAGACTATATACGCGTGTGTGTGTGTGTGTGTGTTGGGCTTATATAAAAAACTGCGACTCATATATATAATTAAGTCAAATATTTTTCATGCGAGCATAAACAGTATCGCTTCCTGTTTATTTTTCAAGGGATTTAATAAAATTTCAACCACTGATATAATTGTTTCAAGTGAATATTGCGTTTTTTCTCGCTTCTTCTGTTTACAAAAAAAAACAGCAAGTTAATAAACGCTGTTATTAGTTACATGTGAAAGTAAAACTTCCTTCCACCACTCAAATTAATTTCGTTTCGTTATTAATGTTATTAATCTGTTGTGGGAGGCAGAATTTAGGCAGCACAACCCTCTTTCGAGTCCCAGATCATGCACGAGTGGGTTTGTATATGACGGCTGGGAACTTGACCTCCTGCAGGCGTATTTTCGATTTGTAGTGTATTTGTAAACGTAGCTAACAGGGGAGCCTATAGGTAGTGCCAAAGCAACAGTACTACACTACTAGCATATGAGAAAAGTGTAAAATGGTTTTATTTGTGATACTACTGAAATTTTAGTTGCTAGTTGGCATGCAACTTATTTGTGGCGACAAATCGTCAACAAAATTTAGGCTACAGAGATNCCCCCCCCCAATTAATGGGCGCCCATTATGTCTGCTAGAATGACTCGCCAATGCTACCCGAATTGTAGTCGTATTCGATTTGGTAGTACATGTGACGCAATTATGTATAGGCTGCTAAAGTTATGGCGTATTTCGTAATTTGGTATTCAGATTTTAGTATATAACCAAACTTACTAAATCTAAATTTATCATATTTGCGTAACCTTAAAAATGCGTAATCATCTTGTATCGAAGAAAAATAATAATGATTAGTGATTGCTATAAATCGTAAAAATTAGTAGAACTTTGTATACATTTTCTGTTTTTGTAAAAAAGTAACTCTATAGTTTTGAAATGCTGTTACTAATATGCGAGTGACAGCATCCGAACTAAGGCCGTGTCTCAATTGGCCCAGAGAGTGCTCTCTCGTGCTCTCGCTCTCGCGACACGTCATTATGACGCCAGTGAGAACGCTTTCGGGTCGTCTCAATTCGTCGGAGAGAGCGTGAAAGAGCGCAAGAGCACAGAGAAAGCACGAAGTTGTGTACTCGCAGGCGCGCTCTCGCACTCTCTGACCACGCGCCATATTTCTTTACGTTGTTCTAGTGTTAGAATAAGGTAATACTAGCTTTCTGGAATAAAATCATGTCGCATTTTAAATTAAGTGAATAATTTCAACAGTTTTAGTTAACGGAATAACTTACCTAACACGTATTTATAAAACTATAAGAAAGAATTTCTGACGAAGTCTCGTATTTTTTTGCTGCAACATAACGGTAATATATAAAACAAAAATATTTTTTTTATACGTTAACAACTATTCCTGTTTATAATTATCTGTTAATTTTTTGAACATATATAAATTACTTCCAATAGCGATTACCTTAATTTAACATTATTTCGCGCCTTTTTGGCATCAGCTGCCTGCGTGACGTCGGAGAGAAATGAGAGAGTGGTTGCCTCAGTTTCACATAGGGAGAGCGTGAAGCAGTGCTCTCGCCAGGTCGTGTGAATGAGTGCTCTGTCGAAAGGGTATTCTTTAAATTGAGACACGGCATAAAACATACCAAATCGGGAATGCATAAATAACGAACTTATCAATTTTAAAACAGCCTTAGTTGTGGCCGAGAGCGTACTTCACAGAGCATGCACGGACAATGGATCTTAGAGCCGGTATTTCAACATTCGGTAGGACTATAAACCAAAACTAACGCAGGATATTTGTTGAAGCACGATTTAGTGCCAGTGTGACGAGTGTCCCTGGTCGTAGTTACTATGCGTGCGTTTGTGGGAGACAGTGCCTTCCAGTTTGGTTGGCGGGCGGCGAGCGAGCCAAGTGCCTTATTAGTTTAACATAATAACAGTAATATTTCCAGTTAGAGTGACCGTTCTACTTGAAACTGATGTTTAATAAATTAAACTGCACTATTTATTTGTGCCGTTGCTCGAATACTCTCCTCTCAACAGTTCCGACCCACCAACTAAAGGTGGCAGGCACTGGACTGCGCATGCGCGTTTTCGCCCTTACAGTTAGCTTACCCTCCGAAGGAAAGAAAAGCTTAGGAGATCACTTTGTCTGCCTCCTGCCCNCCCCCCCCCTTTTCCAAACACTTTTGAATGCGTAAATCGAATTTCACGAAACTCGGCAGTACTTAGAAAGGACACCTGACATGAATGTTATTGTTTTCAACCACGCCGGGCACTTACTTTCAAAATGACGGCCATTTTTAAAACTTAGGATGATTTCATATCTCGCGTACCATTCAAACTATTTAAACCATATTTTTTATGCTGACAGTGCAATATGTAAACATTGAATTTAGATATGTATATTGTTATTAAATATCGAAAACTACTCAACCAATTCTAGCCAAATTTGGCACATAAGTAATAATTTACCAGACCATGCAAACGTATGTGATGTAAAATTATTAGGAACTTATTTTTTAAATTGTGTTATACAAATATTTAGGTTTATTTGGTATATCTATCATTCCATTCGAACAATTTAGATCAAATTGTGTATGTTGACAGTATCTATTACAAGCATCATTTACACACACAAAAAATACCACTTTTGTATGCAATTTTGAAAGATAGTGCCACACGAATAAATAAAGTTTTCATGTCATATCTTGGGGAAACAATTGAAAGATTCCTGCAAAATATGGCAAATAAGTTGTACTGTGGCAGGTGATTTAAACTAATATGTTTTAAATAGATCGGACACTTTTTTTTTCAAAATGGCTGCTATATAGCTATTTTAGTTCAGTATGATATATCGTCAAAACTATATAATCAATTCCAACTTATCTTCGTATGCTGGCAGTATGTATTACAGCCATCAAATCTGTCTACACAAAGTCTTTTTTTGTCTGCCATTCTGTAAGATATAGTCACATGAAGAAATAAAATTTGTATGCCATACCTCCGGGAAAAAAAAATTAACAAATTTCTACCAAATTTGACAGACAAATAGCACAGCGGCAGGCCATTTGAATGGATCATACACTTATTTTCAAAATGGCGTCCATATAAATAATTTAGCTCAGTATGTTAAATATACGAAACTACGAAACAAGTTTCAACTTAACTTTGTATGCTGGCAGTATCTACTATAGCCATAAAATTTGTCTATACACACCCTCATTTCTCCACCATTTTTTAAGATACCACCACATTAAAAAATAAAGATTTTATGTCATATTTCTGGAAACACTCAACCGATTCCTTCTCAATTTGGCGAAGAAGTTGTACTGTGGTAGGCCATATGAATGTATGTGTTTTAAGTTTGCAAGGTCCTTATTTTCATAATGGTAGCTATAAAAACATCTTAGCTTAGTGTACTGTCCCTACGAACTCTGTAGCCGATTTTAACTTAACTTCGTATACTGGCAGTATCTATGATAATCATCGAATGTGCTTACACATAACCTTTTTGTCCTTCATTTATGAAGATCGTCAAATAAAAAAAATGGACGTTTTATGCCATATCTCGAGGACCAATCCGCCGATTTCCACCAAATTCTTCACAGAAGTGGTGCTACGGTAGGCCATGTAAACTTATGTGTTTTACGTGGCTCAGACACTCATTTTCAATAGGTGGCCCTGTAAATATTTCAGGTTAGTAAACCCCATTTACAAAAACATTAGACTAATTACACCCGAATTTGATGCTCCGAATCCGACCTCTGTAATGCATTTGATTGTCTGCTGTCCTATGGCACGAGGTTTTCTGGGTTAGGGTCGCATATAAGCCACGTGTGTTATTGTAATTGTCTCACCACTACTGAATATGTTTCTGGTGTCACCTCTAAAGACATTGCTATCAATAAAACGTCAAGGCCTACTAACCATCTAAGCTTTTAAGAATTTCACTAAAAATTATTTTGCACCCATGTAGAGGAAAGTATGCTGATTAGTTATAATAACTTCTTGTTTTTTATAATGACTTCACATTTGGCGGTATTCTGCAAAGTTGGGTTACGTACCACAAAGCAGTATTGCATGCTGAACATTTTAACTCCGTAACGTGCGATTTGAGATATGTCCAGAAGATGGAAAGTCGGTGAACGTCACCACTGATACATTGCAGTAACATAAAACATTTAAAAAAATCACAGTGAACCATTTCATTGTTTTGGTGTTGACCGTTTCATGGGCTTAATCACAGGGTAAAACAATCTGGAACACCCAGGCCGTGTTCAATTTCAGTGCAACGTGCCCTTGATCACCTGCCCTTGAACCTTCCCGTGTCATGAGGCTTTGTTTCCTTCATGAGAAATATTTGTTTGTGGATTCAGAAGCCTGAGTTCTTTTGCACCTCGAGCTTTATTTAGTCGAATTTCACTCTACGCGAGTTTCATTTGGCTTTGTGACCTTCGGAAGTGTTTTCCGCAACCGCGCAAAGTTGTAAACACTAACAAATGAAATACTCAGCTGCACATGGAAATCACTGTGCATCTCCGTACTTTCAACAACCACGAGACGTGGCTGAGAGTCATAATTGATGGCACCCCATACCATAACTCCTGGTGTCCGGGACGTAACGCGTTCACAAATCAGTGCAGGATCGTTGTGTTATTCACTACAGCGCCAAACATGCTGCGACCATCATCTGCATTAAGATCTTCTCTTTCTGTACTGCATCTGGCAGGATCAGTACCTACTCTACGTGAAGTACGATATGTAGGGCCTACGTATCCACGCCTGCACACATCCTGTCACACTGGTGACTGATAGGCCAAGATATATGGCAGTACAGGCCTCACATACTGCAGGATCTCTCTGGATGTGGTGCCACGTTCTGCTACTGCAAGGGTGGCGGACACAACGAGCCGACCATACGAGCCCGTACAAATGGGTCTGAGTGGTGATATTCTTTGCGAACACGACGCGGTTTCATACTAATCTTCCTGTTAATACGCAGACTTCTGCCTTTTCAGCCCGTTACATGGCCCGTTTTAAGTAATGAGCACTGGCCACAGCTGCCCCGTATATCACGTGTTGTAGTGGCGTTTCTGCGACGTCACTTTAACTATTTTCATTGCGCAATCGCTATTGTATGTGGTCTTGATTTTATTGCAAATGGATAGCACAGAGGGCTATGATTGGCAAGCTCAGAGGTTCCAGCCTCACCGCCAGTCTTGCCTGCTCTGGCCTAGTGATCCATTCAGGGACATCAATACACTTTCAATTCCCAAAGAAGCCTGGGATATGGATTCGACTTACGGAAAACAGACGCCTTCATGAAATATAAACCAGAAGGCCAAAGAAGTCCGAGAAGACCGAGGAATAAATAAGTATCGAAACAGGCAAATGCCTAAAGCATGAAGTGAAGAAGATGAATGGATGACACATCATGGTGTAGTGGTTTCCATGTCCAGCAGGGTATTTCAAACAATTGCGAATCGGAAAACGATCTATAACTCGAGAAGGACAAGTGGCTCGTGTCCTTGGCTGAAGGAGACATTCTGAGGTGCATTGTGCTTGTAACTAGGAAATGTACGTTCTGCGCCACCTGGCGTTCTGGCACGGTGCTGCGTGCCATGGCACCCATCTTGGATTTCCCTTATGTCCCTCAAAATGTCCCTTTTTCCCTCAAAAAGGCTTAAAATTGCCAGAATTCCCCTTAACATTTCCCGAATTTCCCTCAAACCAGCAAAATTTCCCGCAAAAAAATTGTTTTGCTTAATGCAGCTGGCACGTGTATAACCCGGTGGAATCCGGCGGAAATTGAGCAAATGCCAGCCGGATTGTGCAATAATTTACAAGCACTTCATGCTCTGCCATTACATGCCAGCACCATCCATCTTGTCTGAATAATGTTCGAGTTCATTGCACTGTCATGCAACTTCATGCACTAACTTTTAACAAGCATATATTCTACGACATGTCAAGTACTCAAATGCTAAGGACAGCAATACAAATCACACACATATATGCTAACTGTACATATACTAATCGCACTTATGCTAATCGCGCACACGCCAATCATCCCGCCATCTTGCCTTCGTCCCCCGCCATCTTCGATTCCCGCCCACGCACGCCACGCACAAATTCGCTTATCAGTCGCGTCACTGTGACGTCGTACTTACGCCTGTATCCCACGATAAAATTTTCCGTACAATTTCGGTCTAAAGTTTTTACAATGTCTGCTACTCGAGCCTGTATGCAAGCTGGTATAGGCCGTTCACGGTAAAGTGGGTACTTTTTAAATCCTGGTTACTTTTTCTTTCAACCGTTTTATATCCTTCCGCCGCTAGTTAATGTTAACGCTGCCATGTGAGTAATAAACACAGTACATGCATTTCATTATAATCAACACCAAAAGTCAGAGGCCACAGTGAAAGAGACTGCTCCAAAAAGTGCTCACTTTACCGTGAACAGCCGATATGGAGATTTATATGGTATAACCTGTTACACGATATAATTGCTGCCGTTTAAGTAAAGGAGAGTGGATTTTGTATGATTTTACTTCTGCAACTGTGGTTTAGGAACAGTATTCACTGACGACTTCAGCATTATCCGTTTAAACACTAAGTCTAATAGCTTTGTTTTGATAACTTGACTTTTTTTAATAATGAACACGAATGTTTACCAAAGATGTTTACACAATGCTGTTCTGGCATCAGTTAACATTTTTGTGTTTTTATTTACTATTTATTCTACTTTTATGGTCTTATCGCTGTTTCTCAAAACAAAATTAAAAATACTCCTATCCTTCTGCATCAAAAATTGCACGCGTCCAATTACGGAAACGTCTATGATAATAACCAGCAGAAGGCGAAATTTTCCATAGAACCATTAATACAAGCTACCACGCAAGCTTGCCTGGAATCTTTCATCGTGGCACATTAGATGCCAGTTGCAAGCAAGACGAAGCAGCGGCCGGAGAAACTCTAGCATTTAGACATACCATTTCCTCACTGGATGGTTGTTCTATACACAGTTTCTCAGTCTTAAAACAACATATACGATTTTATATAAATTTTCTGTATGTTCAGATATTTTTCAAGAAAGGGGTAATATATTTCTGGATTGGGGGAGAGGGGTTAAGTCATCACTAGCCCCGCCCCCCACCCTCCTTTTAGTTACGTACATAACTGGATTTAAAAAAAAAATATTTGACAAACTCTGAAATGAAATAAATATTTGGGTGCAAATTAACGTAAATTTATGTGAGAGATGTAGTTAGTATTGGCACGTAGAGGAAAATGTTTTAAATTATAACAACTGCTCATATGTACGATTTATTGCAAATATGTACACACTAACCTTTTTTCAAACCCCAGATGCAGGATATTTGGTAACACTGAATTACAATTTATAAAATGTGATCCTTTCTTAACTTCAATGTGAGCACAGGTACGNGCAGGATATTTGGTAACACTGAATTACAATTTATAAAATGTGATCCTTTCTTAACTTCAATGTGAGCACAGGTACGATTTTATAAAGAAAAAATAATGTTGACACGGAGCTAACGCAGAGGTAACATGATGAGCCCCATGANGCACAGGTACGATTTTATAAAGAAAAAATAATGTTGACACGGAGCTAACGCAGAGGTAACATGATGAGCCCCATGATATAACTGCACTGTGAATAGGCCGTAATGGTAACGTGTTTGTTTCAGGCACGGTGGCCTACGACACAGTGCGGCCCCTCGCCTACCAGGACTCCAAAGTGTTCCTGCTGTGTTTCCGCGTCAGCGACCCTGACTCCCTCGACAATGCTGTCAACAAGGTGAGTGCTTGTGCCTCTGTATCCTTCTGGGAAGTGGCGCCACACGCTCAGACCGTATATTTCTCTCGCTGCCTTGCAACTGGATGTCATCACTAGGATGCGCGCTGGTTTGCGCGCAATGTTTGGGAAGACGCACAATTCCCTGGCTGGACTCAGAACAGGCGGAATACTGTTACTGAATCTATCTCTGTACGTATGTCTATTATTTTTNACAATTCCCTGGCTGGACTCAGAACAGGCGGAATACTGTTACTGAATCTATCTCTGTACGTATGTCTATTATTTTTAAAAAGGTGGATAAGCGTTTTATTTTCTTGCATATATTTTAACAGTTTTATTGAATTTTTTTAATGTATTTTCACATAAAAGTGTACAAGACGCTTTTTATTCTGTTGATCTAATTTATTTAAGCCAGATTTTTTTTGTATCATTTAGTTTTATTCACTCAAATTATTTACACACACAAATATCTTTACTCTTATTTCCTCTTGCAAACTTCATTAATGTTTATTT
This sequence comes from Clitarchus hookeri, assembly GCA_002778355.1. NCBI lineage: Eukaryota > Metazoa > Arthropoda > Insecta > Phasmatodea > Phasmatidae > Clitarchus > Clitarchus hookeri. Next base: position 182,922 of record NQII01005467.1, on the reverse strand, counting down.
ATGTCTGGAAAATATTTGTGAAAGATAAAATAACTTCTGCGAGCTAAGTTTCTAGGATTCTGCTGTGGAATGAGGTGCTGACTCTTTTTTCTCAGAATAAACTCGAACGGGTTATCACCTTTCATCTAGTACACTACTAGCTTTGTTCTCGATACCTGTTGATATGACAACACTAACATCATTCTGCCAACTCTCTTGCGGTGCCAGTCTAACACGCGTTTTATCAAAGCACACTTATTTCGTGTCTTTTAAAAGGAACTTGCCTGTGCGTGCAACATGCAGAAATGTATAAGTCTGTCCTTTATTGTAAAACTACGTACATATTGCTTTGCAGTTTGAATAGCTTTTAAGAAACGCTGGACATATATCCATGTGTGTATATGTGTGTATGTGTTTCTACATTGTACTCCAAAGCGCCATTTTTTCGGGGGTAAGAAATGGTTAAAATATGCATTTTCATAATAACATTTAGGTATGAAAATTCCTTTTGAGAAATTTTACTGTGGCTTTGGGACCAAAACAATACAATTTTTAATTATGCTATCAAAATGATGATCCATATCTGTGGTGTCGTGGTTGTGATGATTTTTGCCTAAGGTCTCCGTCCTTGATACCANCTATCAAAATGATGATCCATATCTGTGGTGTCGTGGTTGTGATGATTTTTGCCTAAGGTCTCCGTCCTTGATACCAGACTTCAACCCTTGCGTTTATTTTGGCTTACCTCCATAATAGGGTTTCCCAACCTTTTGACGGTTAACTTCATCATTAAAATTATAGTTTTATGATTAAACTCATGAGGTTTCACCGTGCACATTTGCTTGTCAGTTCATTGCCTTGTATGCATGTACAGGCAACGAAGAATTTAATGTGTGCACCAGATTCACTCTTAGCGCTCTTCAGTGCCTCAAAATATTAAGCCCATAAAGTACTTCAAGACAGACGGAAGACATTCGCTTTTATCATTTCCATGATTAAGAATATGATGGCGTGTCTTTGTGAAACAGTCTGTAAACAGTTAATTTGCATCGTACATTGTACCTTTGTAGGCTGGTTGATAAGGGCGCCTATTAAAAGGAATGAAACAGAAAATGTAGGATAGCAATCTGTTTTAAAACATAATTGTTTGATGGCAAGCTCTCTAGTAAAAAAAAAAATTCCATACTTCTTAGAACCATGAACTGCGTGTTTATAGTGTCACTTCGAACTCCATGCTGAGTGGTTCAAATTTTACCCTTTTTCCGAGCAATGCATATAAATGTGATGCTCAAGAATTATTTGCAGATGCTGTCTGGATGAAGCTGAACACAGTAACGGGGCTTTACGACACCCCGACGGACATGGAGCTGTTTCAGGCCACTTCATACGCATAAGGTCGTCCTTAGGGGTGTGCGACAAGTGCGACCGTACAAGGCCTCGTGCCCGAGAAAAAACATTTTTTTTTTAAATATAATAAAGAATATTTTAATATACAGCATTTGATTGGTTGTGATTTATATATCTCACGATAAACTTTATGTATTTAAACATGTTTATTTTTAAAATGTAAACTGGTGTATCAATTAAATGTTGGGCGCGAAGCGTGGGCGCTTGAGAGCATCGCATATTGTTCGAAAGTTTATTGCGTTGTGGGGAAGGGGGGTTTAACTAGTTTGGAAAGGAAGGGCCTCCTAACGGTTCTTGCATCTGGTCTCACATTCTGTAGGACGGGTACACATACACGCAAGCGCGCACACACTCAACGAGTCGATCCATCGCTACTGCCCTCCGATAGCCTGCCCGAAACATAAGGCGCGAAGCTAACAAAAATTTACTTGAAGAATTTATGCTCCCGGGCACGGAACAAATTTAAAACGTTCTAGTAAATTAATGGTTGGTTGTAAACTACATGGTTGGATACAAACGAAGATGAAGTTTCCGGAGGGGAGTGTGAGCCGGTAGCCAAATTTCATCTCTCGACACGTCCAATACCAGACTGACTGTGATGGTGCCCGCTTCCTGAAAACAAAACAAAGTTGGCACAAATCACACAGTAATTGTAATGAAGTGAATACGTGGAAGCTGTCTTTAGCAGTCTGTCTGTGTTATGTAATTAAAAAAAGGATATGTCGTTATTGAACATAATTTCTATAGTAAATTATAATGGGTTTATGTCTCAAATTCAACGTGTTCGCCAGTATGTGAGTCCATTATACCCAAGGAGTTCTGGGTACCCAGTGCACAGTTTCACAAAATGTGGGACATGCACCTATTTGCCGTTGGGCATTCCCACTTGTACATGTATTTGTCATGAAAAATACTAATAATAATTGGCGTGCGCACGCACAACATACACCACTGCACATGCGCGTATTTGTTGCTAGCAAAAAGGTGTCACCGGCCAGAAAAATGTTGGAATGCCGTTCGCCAATCAGTGCATGGTAAACTTTGCAACAACCGGCAGCCCATCCAATAGGAAGGTGTCCCGCCCCCTCGCTTCTAGTCTTTCTTTCCCATTTATAAATAGCTTGGTTCCAACCTCTCTGTTTTCTGTAGCATTTCTATAAATGCATGCAACAATTTCTGAATTATTTCCTGTCGAAAAGGTTTTCACGGTGTCTGTGTCGGTTTTCCCCTTTCTCTTCTTAGTCATAGGTCAACTATAAGTACACTTAGGGAGGCGGTCGTGGCCCCAATCGTGGTCATGGCTTTCCAATCCCAAGTTCCGTTTTCCGTCATTTGTATTGGGCATTTTGTAAGGTTTAGTCGGAACACCGCCACATTCAACTGTCTGACATGCCATGATGTTATTGTTTGGTGTTATCACGATTCCAAAATTAAATTCCAAGGAGTCTTAAAATAAATGGTAATTATTCCCGAAAGTTGTTGGAGGGTACTTTATAATTTAAAATTAACAAAAGAAAACAAATATGATGTAAAATTGTTACTTAACAAAAATTTTGCCAAGAATATTTCAGCAACTTGCTCTGTGGAATAATTACTGTAAGTACGACACAGATTTGTGTACTCCAATAACCTCACCTGTGTATTAAAACATTTCAAACAGGCAAAACTAATATAGCTGCGATTTAGTAATTTGTATTTTGTAATTTGCCAGCTTCGAACTTGTAAAACGCAGAACGAAAATTACAAAAATACGTCAAAGATTTTGTAGACAAAGGGAGTCACGTGACCTTTTTGTTAACAAAAAGTGCCAATTGGAACACGGAGTATTTATCTAAACTGTGGTCGTGGTGTGTTGCGACGCGTGGTTGTCCGGCGTCGCCTTAAGGCGCCCGTCTACCTGGAACTCTTTCCCACGTTTAGGCCGAGAAGCGCGGGAGCGATAAGGGCGACACTGCCACGCGCATCAAGTACGCCATCGCCGCTAAGCGCAAGGCTCTGAACTGGTGTGCAGTGTTCTCATCGCACTGCGTGTGCGTATGGGACAGTCAGCGGTGACGCTATTATTTTATTGGTGGAAAATCTGTAGGAAGTTTCAGTGTAGGGCCCCTGAGTAGTTTTTCATGTATCTGATGCGTATACGGTACGTATTTTGAGATACGGTGCTTTGAAAAAGCAGTTTTTCGCCTTTTTGGAGTTCTCTCAAACGGTCTTTCTAACGTTCGTGACATTTTGAAAGTACTCAAAATCCCTCGTCTGATGTGTGTGTGTGTGTGTGTGTTATTTTCGTAGAACAGCACATTGGACGTACGTTTAATAGTTTCTTGAGGAAACGCGTATTTCTAACACACTCCAACACAGTTCCAGCGCCAGGTAGGCGGGAGCCTTAATGCAGTCGCCTACCTGGCGCTTTAAATGTGTTGCAGGGTTTTTGGGGATTTTTTTTTTTTTTTTACGAAACTGTTAAACGTGCCCCGGATATTTATTAATTAACGAAAAGAAAGCACAGAAACGATGACGGAATGGTACTTTCAAGACATCACGCGCACAGGGAACATTATTTTCATGCCATTCAACAAAGCTAAAAACTGCTTCTTCAATCTGCTATATCTCGTAATATTCAAACTGGATACATACGAAACTACCATAGAGGCGTATAGTCACGGCCTATAAAATTATATGGTCACCGCTTATAGTCACGTTCAGGCGAGTCGGTGTCGGTAACACTGTACGTTAGTTGAGTGCCTTGAGTGTATAGGCGATACTCCTTTTCATACGCCTGCTGGCGTCGCCTGTAGCGCTTTACCTATTTTTGCCTTTCCCCTTACTATACGACCGCCTTCATTTCCTGGGCGTCCCGACGGTGTGGGATGATAAGAGACACATGTGGAATCAAGGCCCCAGGTTCTCCCGGGCGAATGCGTAATTGGGACTATGAATGTAGGGTTGTCAGTTGACGAACAGGGTAGCCAGCAGGCCGGGTGAGTTCGGAAAAAACAGTTTGCTGGCTGGTCACTGTGGCATCTCCTGATGTCCCGTGCGGGTAGGTGGCGACACGACGTCCAGGCGCAAGCAGGTGTTGAGGCGCACCGCCATGGACAGTCGCTAGAAGTGACACTGACAGCATAAAGTTGGTGCGTGGCATAATTAAGAGTATTATTTAGAGTGCAGTTGTCACCATCCCCCCCCCCACCCCACCAGCTTAAACCAGTGTAGAGAGACACGTGTCGATTGTAATCACCGCAGAGAAAGGGCAAGTCGAGGTAGGAGCCCGAGGTCAAGCCTTACACATGTCCTGCTGCGTAGGCCTCCCACCCACCACCCACCTCCCCCTACCAAAGCCAAGTAAAATTTGTGAACGCCAGAAAATCACGAGATAGTCAAGTGTATTTTGCCTGAAGTCANGTGGTAGGGTAGTAAGCAGTCAGTTACTACCCTACGCCGAGAACGGGAGCGAGTGGTGAGCCCCACCGAGGGGCGCTACATCGAGAGGAAGCCAGCTGCTTGCAACAAGCCAACCACAGAGGGCCTTAACAGGGCCATCCAGCTCACCAGACCCATCAACTGCCAGAACAACTACCACACAACTTGTGCAGATAAGTAGCCCAGTCGTCACTCAAGGACCTATCCTGACACCTAATTCCCCTACAGTGTCAGAAACTTAACCAGAACATTGTAACCAGCCCTTCAGGCCTTGAACTCGCAGGGCGTTGAAGTATGTGTAAATTCCCGCAACAGTGCCGGGAGTGTTTAAGGAAATTCCCGTTCAATAAACCTGTTCCAAACTAAGAGGTCGTGACGAAGCCATTGTGTGATATACCCTCAACCTTCAAGGCATCTTTTAGTCTGTACCTGGAGGAATTAACTCCGACCCTATGAACCACTCTGTGTGCCACAGGTGGGGAATAGCGTGAAAGTAAACACAGTAGTTTCACTTCTTGTGTTTTGGGGGGAGGGAGGTAAACGTGTTTAAAAGTTTTTCAGACAAATGGAATAAACCTAATACGTGTATTTTCTGCCATTTTATTAATTTATATTAGTATATTAAACTGTCGATAATTAAGAAATATTTTAAATATTTATAAGAGGCAAACTTAGAAGATAAAAACCATCAAAACGCAATTGTATTATTTTTATATTGTAATTTTTATATCTGCTAGATATCCATAAGAAAACCTTTCATTCTTAAGGGGGACAGATTCCTTCCTTCCCTCCCCCCTCCACCATTGTTTCTTCTCCCAAGAAGTAGGCTGAATACAAAAACAGGGAATGTAAATCAAATCACATCTCCTTTCAAACTCTCATACATATTAGATTGTATAAATTAAAATCAGAATCACATAAATAGATGCCTTGTTTAAATGCCACTATTTGTTAAATGGTTTCTGCAATTTAAAAATAAATATTAATATATTTGTTTTCAAATACAAACTGTTTTCAGAATATACAGTATAAGGCGCTGTAAAATGTAAAACCTTGTCACTAGCAGGTGCTGGGGTGGTAACATACTTACATTTATGATATTTGTGGTTTTAAAAAAATGTGGGAATGTAGCCAATGTTCTCATAAAGAAAAATCCAAGATAAATATGGCTGATGAATCCATCATTCATACCGCATAATAAAACTGTGGCTCAAAGTCCCCCAATGAAGTGTTCAAAATTTTGTCAAATAATTCATGTAGAAATGATGTTGACCTCTGCCTTTTTTACCCCATGTTTTACAGTTTTAATGCCCAATTATGATTAAAACTGTATTATCTCTTCGATTGCTTGAAGCAAAACGAAGGCTAAGTGTGTTCATTATACCGCGGAGTTTGTACAACCTGTGGGAAATTTTGGTTATAGTTTTATGGCTGTTACTTAGTTGCAGCTGTTGAGAAGAGCCNAGAGCACGAACAGATCAGGTGAATATCGCCGCACAGAGAGGTTAGTTCGGTATCAGTGGACAGTTGCAAATCAGTCCCGGCCACAACAGTATACATCAGTACATCAGTTCGTCAGTACAGCACAGAGAGAGGTCAGCCATGTCCGTCAGTCGAAGTAACGAGCAGCAAGTAGCAGGAGTAGTACCGCAACCTCGGGATGCGCAGGAAGGTAGTAAGTCGCGACATTAAGGGGTCAGCCAAATCGGGACGCGAGATGCGAAATGTGAGACGCAGGGCCGATTCAGAGACAGTTACCAGAGTCACGTCGGACGTGTAGTTTAACCACGTCGGGACATGAGCTAGCCAGCCAGTTACCGCATAAGTCAGTCAGTTTCCAGTCAGTCAGTTGCAATGCACAGAGAAGGCGAAGTCGAGTGGTGAACTTCACACCAAGAAGTGCCATGTCGAGCTAGTGGGATTGTCCAGTGCAGCCCATATCCGCAAAGGACGAGTGGGGCCCACACAGGGCCCCTCGCCGGGACGTGGTAGGGTAGTAAGCAGTCAGTTACTACCCTACGCCGAGAACGGGAGCGAGTGGTGAGCCCCACCGAGGGGCGCTACATCGAGAGGAAGCCAGCTGCTTGCAACAAGCCAACCACAGAGGGCCTTAACAGGGCCATCCAGCTCACCAGACCCATTAACTGCCAGAACAACTACCACACAACTTGTGCAGATAAGTAACCCAGTCGTCACTCAAGGACCTATCCTGACACCTAATTCCCCTACAGTGTCAGAAACTTAACCAGAACATTGTAACCAGCCCTTCAGGCCTTGAACTCGCAGGGCGTTGAAGTATGTGTAAATTCCCGCAACAGTGCCGGGAGTGTTTAAGGAAATTCCCGTTCAATAAACCTGTTCCAAACTAAGAGGTCGTGACGAAGCCATTGTGTGATATACCCTCAACCTTCAAGGCATATTTTAGTCTGTACCTGGAGGAATTAACTCCGACCCTATGAACCACTCTGTGTGCCACAGGTGGGGAATAGCGTGAAAGTAAACACAGTAGTTTCACTTCTTGTGTTTTGGGGGGAGGGAGGTAAACGTGTTTAAAAGTTTTTCAGACAAATGGAATAAACCTAATACGTGTATTTTCTGCCATTTTATTAATTTATATTAGTATATTAAACTGTCGATAACTAAGAAATATTTTAAATATTTATAAGAGGCAAACTTAGAAGATAAACACCATCAAAATGCAATTGTATTATTTTTATATTGTAATTTTTATATCTGCTAGATATCCATAAGAAAACCTTTCATTCTTAAGGGGGACAGATTCCTTCCTTCCCTCCCCCCTCCACCATTGTTTCTTCTCCCAAGAAGTAGGCTGAATACAAAAACAGGGAATGTAAATCAAATCACATCTCCTTTCAAACTCACATACATATTAGATTGTATAAATTAAAATCAGAATCACATAAATAGATGCCTTGTTTAAATGCCACTATTTGTTTAATGGTTTCTGCAATTTAAAAATAAATATTAATATATTTGTTTTCAAATACAAACTGTTTTCAGAATATACAGTATAAGGCGCTGTAAAATGTAAAACCTTGTCACTCGCAGGTGCTGGGGTGGTAACATACTTACATTTATGATATTTGTGGTTTTAAAAAAATGTGGGAATGTAGCCAATGTTCTCATAAAGAAAAATCCAAGATAAATATGGCTGATGAATCCATCATTCATACCGCATAATAAAACTGTGGCTCAAAGTCCCCCAATGAAGTGTTCAAAATTTTGTCAAATAATTCATGTAGAAATGATGTTGACCTCTGCCTTTTTTACCCCATGTTTTACAGTTTTAATGCCCAATTATGATTAAAACTGTATTATCTCTTCGATTGCTTGAAGCAAAACGAAGGCTAAGTGTGTTCATTATACNAGATGATGTTGACCTCTGCCTTTTTTACCCCATGTTTTACAGTTTTAATGCCCAATTATGATTAAAACTGTATTATCTCTTCGATTGCTTGAAGCAAAACGATGGCTAAGTGTGTTCATTATACCGCAGAGTTTGTACAACCTGTGGGAAATTTTGGTTATAGTTTTATGGCTGTTACTTAGTTGCAGCTGTTGAGAAGAGCCNAGAGTTTGTACAACCTGTGGGAAATTTTGGTTATAGTTTTATGGCTGTTACTTAGTTGCAGCTGTTGAGAAGAGCCTTCATTTTAGGGAATTTCTTCACCAAAAGCACCAGCTACTGTGATAAAGGAACAGAGTTTAACTGTTGTTTTTAGTTCATAAAATTTTTTGCAATTAAAATTTTTTTTAAATTTGTAGTGAGGCTCCGAAGGCACAGGGTTAGGGGAGCGGAGTTCGGAGTTATCTGCCATGACATCACAGGCGCGGCCGGTGGCCATGTTGGTCAGGGCCGTCCGCCATATTGGTAGGCGTCACGGGCAGGGCTTGATGCCATGTTGGATGTTCTTTCCCCATCATCCTTAGAAATTAATTTAATAAAATAATAATTTTAATAAAAANGCTTGATGCCATGTTGGATGTTCTTTCCCCATCATCCTTAGAAATTAATTTAATAAAATAATAATTTTAATAAAAATTTTTTTAATAAAAACTTTAAAGTATCGACCTGCCACCTTGAATTTTTAATAATCATATCGGTTTAGAGTATCATTGCAAATCATAATTCCAGTAAATAAAAAAAATTATGTTATAAAAATTTCTTAAATATATTGGCTTGCCACTTTGATACCTAGTGCATCGGGAGNGTAAATAAAAAAAATTATGTTATAAAAATTTCTTAAATATATTGGCTTGCCACTTTGATACCTAGTGCATCGGGAGACGTATTGATAATTCCTCCACCCTCACAAAACCCGTAACCATAAAAAAATATTTTAATTTAAAAAAAAAGTGTAATAATTAAGTAATTTCGGCCCACTACCTCTGATTCCTAAAAGTTTCAATCCACTTTTAACTGTTAATAGTTTTGTCAATAAAAATACATGCATATGTATTTCTAAAAGTATTTTTTTTGTATAATGTGAGTATTAATACTTCTTTGTTTTCGAGAAAAAAATAAAAAATTAAAAAAAGTGGTATTTAGCTCTGCATTTTATGAAAATTAAACTACTAGGTTGTGTGGGCAGGCTCGCGAGGCAGATGCGCCTGTCATAACAGGTCTACATCTAGATGCCACCGCGGGGAAAGGAAGGGGGTAATGTAATCGACCCCAGGCCAACTGCACGTGAACTGGCCTTGAACTTACATCCTGTGCGAATAAACCTGGAAGAATCCAGTTATAACCGACCATATTCAAGGTCAGGGCTGCAGGTGTTCGTCGCGGCTTTTGCTGAAGAGGGGGAGGGGGAGGATGGGAATGGGTGGGGTCGGACATGAATGAGTGGGAGGAGTGCAATGTTAGCAATTTCACAGGTCTGCACCTGTGTGGCATCAGGTAACTGCACATGTGCAAGTGTATGCACTTCAAATTCGTTTTCGCACCTGCATGGTGTCGGATAACCATGAGGTCTGCACCTGCATGGTGTCAGGTAGCTGAGCACATGCTTCTAAGTCGTTTTCACACCTGCATGGTGTCAGATGACCATGAAGTCTTCACCTGCATGGCGTCAGATAACTGCACACATGCTTCCATGCTATTTACTCATTCCTGCTCGGTCTCAGATAGACTAAGTCGACTTGCATTGGAAGAGCAGCGTTAGCTTTATTTCACAGAGCTAACTATCTCCAATCCTATAATACTGCATATAAAGACAGGCAAGAATAAAGTTAATGTAAATTAAGTTCAAACATGTTTTCATTTTTTTAAATACATTTACGTAACATTACTTAAAAATATCCATAGTTCCTATTTCGGAATGTCTTTCTCGTTGACCCAGGAATTCTTATCAATATATAGCTTGAAAGTAAACTGTTTACAAAATGTACATAAATTGTTTCGCGTCAAAAAAATTATAGCTATGCGCCAGGCCTCTGGATGGCTCTGGTCATTGCGGTGTACGACCCTAATTTTACGACTATTATTTAATTGCATATAATAGCATTGATTTATTTTTTCCTACATCAGAAACAACAGAAGGACTAAGCTGGTATGTGCTGCTAAAATCTGGACGTCTTGACTAGGTATGCCAACGGATTACGCAAAAGGTAGCACGATGTTTGATAACCTTTTGCGCTGGACAATTTCCCTCCCACGTCATCCTCCCCACTCCGAACTATTTCGTCTCAAGCATGAGGCGGTTTTATTGGATGTTGAGATGTATGAGGGACGAGGGGAGCCAATCAACGGCATTATACTATCTCGTGGCGAAATGATACATAGGTGAATAAATATAAACTGGTAGCAGATTGATACATAGGGAAATAGTTCGGTTCATAGATACGGCTATTTTATTGGTCGATGGATCTCTGGGGAAGGAGGGAAGGGGAGGGGGACCAATTACGAGTTTGGGGGAAGGGCAAAATGCTGTTTCTATTTCATTATCATATTTCTGTGCAAGACCAGCAGCTGTTTTTTTTNGAGTTTGGGGGAAGGGCAAAATGCTGTTTCTATTTCATTATCATATTTCTGTGCAAGACCAGCAGCTGTTTTTTTTCTTCGCTTTGAAGGGGTGGTGAGGGTTGTTGACGTGATTGGGGGAGGGGGTGAGGGGGGAATCCCGAGGAAGCGTCCTCCCATCCACGTCCGACTCTGGTCACAGAGAGCCGCTGCACGTTGCTACATNTTGTTGACGTGATTGGGGGAGGGGGTGAGGGGGGAATCCCGAGGAAGCGTCCTCCCATCCACGTCCGACTCTGGTCACAGAGAGCCGCTGCACGTTGCTACATCAATGTAATGTAAGACACTGCGTCGCTCTAGTCACGCGCTGTGTCGCTATGGCAACGTAACCTAGGCGCTGACTGCGATCCTGACGGGCATGTGCGTCGTGTACTCAGCGCAACACTATGCTCGTCTAAGTGACAACCACCTGACCCGGGCTCTGTGTAAGCACTGCTTCGTTAATGGAATTTTAGAGACGGTTTGTAACTGCAGTGCTCGCTCGTAACGGATAACTCACGACTGACACCCGGCCTTGCTGCATCGTGGCAGCTACTTTGGTCAGCGCGCGTACATGTGTACTAAGGGTCTTTGTACCTGCAATTTCCAGTCTGCTAAAACGACCACTTTTCTACAATCGCAGCGATGACACACTCTTAATTTGTTTTTCTAGGAAAACAAATATAAATTCAAATTGGGAGGGCCGAAATTATTTGGTAATGTGTTGTAGTGAGGATCAATATGTCTCCCGATGCACTAGGTACCAAAGTAGCAGGCTGAAATTATTTAATTTTTATTAAATCGTTTCTAGACAATATTACTTGAAAAAAGTAGAAACATGGAATTAAGATCTGCAGCGACACTCAAAACCGTTATAATTTAAAAATCCAAGGTGGCGGGTCGATACTTTTTAATGTTTTATCAAAATCTTTTTCATTAAAATACTTTTTTCATTAAACTAATTTCTAGGGATGACAGGGGGAAGAACATCCAACCACGCCTGTGACATCAGGGCAGACAACTCCGAACTCCGATCCCTGTGCCTTCGGAGCCCCATAATCACACTACTATTAATGCTTAGTATTTTTTCCCTAATACTTAATTTTTTGTAGAAGAACTTCAGCTTATATTCTAGAATGAACCATGTTTGAAATTGTATTTAAATGAAAAGCAGTTAATTATTTTTATTGCTGCCTGATTGTGGTTTTTCACTGTGTTCTCAAGACCAGCCAAATCAACCCTTTCAGTCACACAATACGTTTATACCATCAGCCGAAACCTCTATTTCGGAAACTCAACTTTCCAAACTAAGGTTCTAGTTAAGTGTTTATACCTTCATACGGAACTTTGTTTTGGAAACTTGTGTTTCGTGTGTTGTTTTATGCCAGAAATCACTAGTATCAAAACAATGAAACAAAATTAAACCTTGTTAAGGTGATACGAAAAGGAAATACATTTTACAAAAAAAAAATAATATGACAAAAAAAATGTATTTAAAGTTGCATACATGGCTTGATAAAACATAATTAAAAATGGTATTTTGTAACTTTTTTAAGATGCAACATATTTATTGTGTTTTAGCTATTCGTATTTAAAGGAAAATTATATAACCACTCTGCATTTACACACATTATTTTCAACCAATTAAACATCTTGTGTTACACATTAACATATCCTAGTTGTAAATTTCATACCATATTTACAAACGAATCCGAAGTTTCGTTGTTTATACCGCGCACGAAACCTAAGATTCAACGTGAAACTTGAATTACAAATCTAAGTTTCGAGATACATCAAAACCTCACTTTGGTGGTGTTTATACCGTACACAAACTCGGCTTTCAGAAACCCGAGTTACCGAAACTCTGGTTTCTGGTATCGGCATAAATGTACTGACAGTGTCCTACAGTAATTTGCAAAAAAAAAAAAAAAAAAAAAAAA